>MJUU01058036.1:9094-18191 GCA_002080025.1 Modiolus philippinarum
TATACATCTATACATACATACATACAGACATATATACATACACACAAACATTTTCAAAAACACAAATACATAAATGCATTAATACATAAATACTTACATCTTTTAATACATACATACATACATACATACATACATGCATACATACATACATACATGCATACATTTATACATACAAAGATTGAAACACATTCATTAACATTCATAAATATATGGATAGATACATGTATACATACATAAATGCATACATACATACATACAGAGAAAGATAAACATATACATACATATATACATACATAGAGATATCCGTATACACATACAAACATACATGCATACATACATACATACATACATACATACATACATACATACATACATACAATACATACATACATACATACATACATACATACATACATACATACATACATACATACATAAATACATACATACATACATACATACATACATACATACATACATTTGCGCCTGTCGTAGGTCAGGAAATTTATTAAGCCATTGTGTGTCTTGTCTGTTTTCTAGTTAGTTCACTTTATGTCTATGGGAGTCTAGGATGATGTTTATTTCGCTGAACTTGATTACTCTTTATTTAGGGGCCAACTCCGACCTGCCGTTGGGTGTGGGGTTTCCTCACCGTTCATTGAAGATCTTATGGTGGCTTTGAGTTGTTATTACTCCCCTATGGGTCGATGTCTCTTTGACACATTCCCCGTTTCCCTTCTTTTTCCTATACATACATACATACATACATAAATACATACACGCATAAATACATATATCTGCCATATGTCCATCACAATAAACATACCTATATACATACATACATGTATGGATAAATACATACATATATACATGCATAGAAAGAAACATTTTCACATAGATACACAGGCACGCACATAAGCCCGCCAATAGCCCACACGCAAACATCCACATACATACATACATACATACATACATAAATACATGCATACGTACATTTATACATACATGCATACATTTATACATGCATATATATGAAGACATACATACTTGCATATATTTATACATACATATATGGAAACATACTCACATAGATTGATACATATATGAATACATATATGCATACGTACATACATTCATACATATTTACATATATACATGCATACATACATACATACATACATACATTCATACGTACACACGTATATGCATACATTCATACGTATATACATGAAGGCATGCATACATGTAAACGTTCATACATAAATACATGCATATATGAAGACATACATACATGCATATATATATACATACATACAAGCATATCTGCATATATGCATGGATACATACATAAATATATACATTCAGAGAAACATAAATACATACATACAGACAAACATTAACACATACATATTGAGTGACAAATACACATACATCCATCCATACAGACAAACATTAACACATACATACAGAGAGACAAATACACATACATACATATATACATACAAACATACATATATACATACATACATACATACATACATACATACAAACATACATACATACATACATTCAGCCATACACATACATACGTACATATATAAATGCATACATACATATATGTGCGAATAGGTGCAACATTCCCAGAGATATAATTGGGTCATCTCAAATATATAAAGGTGTGTATACATATTTGTGCATAAACAGTCGTATTATCCTAGCAAATGCATAAATGCCCAAACATACATATATACATACATACATACATTCATACATACATGGATACGTCCATCCATACATACATGCATTCATGTAAACGTTCATACATAAATACATGCATACATGAAGACATATATACGTACATGTATACATATATACAAACATACATACATACATACATACACACATACATCCATACATGCATACATGTATACATATGTGCAAACATGCTTACAAACCAACCTTCCTACTAATCGACTTACCTAAATACATTTATACAAACAAATTGGTACAAGCAGACATACAAACACACATGCATACAGTGATACAGACACATTAATCCACAATTGCATGCATACATGTTTACATACACACATACAAGTTTATACGCACATACATACATACAAACATACATAAATGTTGAAAGATATGCATATATTCTTGTTCAGAAAAATCACAAAAATACATATGTGTATACTTGTATAAATACCCGTAATATCCATACAAATACATTGATGCACACATACCTACATACAAACATACATAACTGCTGACAAACATATATACATGCATACATACAGGCATGCATGCATACACAAATCATATCTCCATCCAAAAATTCATACATATTCAGATACACACATACATACATACATACATACATACATACATGCATACATACATACATACATGAATACATACATTAAAATATACATACATAAATACATACATACATACATAAACATACATCAAAATATACATACATAAATACATACATACAGGGATACATACATACATACATGTCATATATCCATCACAAAATACATACGTATATACATACATTTATTTATACATACATGAATACAGAGAAACATAGACAAGCGTGCACGTAAGTACGAATGCTAGCGTGCCCACGCACACATACATACATAAATATATACATACAAACATGCATACATTAATACATGCATATGTGGATACTTACGTACATAAATACATGCATACATGCATACGTTCATACATAAATACATGCATACATGAAGACATACAAACATACATACATACATCTATACATACATACATACATACATACATACATATATACATACATAAATATATACATACATATATACATATATACATACATACATACATACATACATATATATATACATACATACATACATACATGCGTACGTACGTACATGCGTATGTACATACATAATTGAATACATGGATACATGCATACGTTCATACATAAATACATGCATATATGAAGACAAACATACATTCATACATACATACATACATGCATATATACATTCATGCGTGCATACATTTATGCATACATACATACATACATACATACATACATAAATACATACAAACCTAGATACATACATACATACTTACATATATACATACAAACATACATACACACAAACATACCCTCATAAACACATACATACATACATACATACATACATACATACATACATACATACATACATACATACATGCATATATACATACATACATACATACATAAATACATACATACATATATACATATATACAATACATACATACATACAATACATACATACATGTTTGTCTTTTGCATTTTTATTGTAGTTTTTTTCTTGTGCAGTTCCTATTTACTTTCTGGCATGACGCTATGTTTTTCGGCCATTGTAGGTGTTTCCTGTTATCTTTTTTATTCTATTATACATATATACATATATACATACATACATGCATACATACATACATACATACATATATATGTTCATACATAAATGCATGCAAACATGAGGAAATACTTACATAAATACATCCATACATTTATAGATACAAAGTTATTAACATACTCACATACATTCATTCATATATGCACACATACATGTCTACATACATAAATACAGAAAAATATAAACACATAAAAACATACATACATATATACATACATACAGTCATCCGTATATACATATACATAAATCCATACATACATATATTTTCAAACAGATGCAACATTCCTGCAGAAATTTCATTTGGTTTATCGAAAATATAAAGAAGATAGGTATATATATTCATAATCATGCTTAAACAGTCGTTTTATCCCAACAAATGCATGGGTGCACGAAAATACATGCATACGTACATACATACATACATACATACATACATACATACATACATACATGCATATATATTCTTACATAAATACATGCATACATGAAAATATAGATACATGCATATATTTATATTTATATATATATCCATATAAACATGCATACATACAAAAATACATATATACAGAGAAACCTAAGCACATACATACATACATACATGCATACATACATACATACGTACATACATACATACATACATACATACATACATGAATACATATATACATACATACATACATACATTCATATATCCATACATGCATACATACATACATATGCGCAAACATGCTTACATACATACCTCCCTACTAATCGACCTACGTAAATACATATATACAAACAAAAACGCACAAAGAGACATACCCACACATATGCATACAGAGATACAGAGATACATACACATACATCCAAACATACATACATACAGACATGTTTACATACATACATAAATGTTACATACACACATACATACATACATACATACATACATACATATATATATGTTGAAAATTATTCATATATTCTAGTACAGATGTATGTGTGTTATCACAAATATACACAAATGTATTCTTGTGAAAATGCTCGTAATATCCACACAAATGCATTTGTGCACACATACATAAATACAAACATACATAAATACTCACATACATACATACATGCATACATCTAAATTCATGTAAATTCTAAAGCCTGAGGTTGAACTCCCTCAATCGTAATTTTGTCCCTAGCTTTATTTGACTTCAGTGATTACTAGGATTTGGTTTGGTTTTATGCATTTTAAACATTTTTTTTCTTTTTTTGAAATTGTGGATTTCCTATGTTTGGGTTCTAGTGCTGCTGATGAGGAATTATCTTCCAAAATGTTCTTACAGCTCATTAAAATTATTTCAATTGGAGTAAACATTTTTTTGGGTCTCATGTTCATTTCCTCCATATCCTTTCGTAAAATATATAATGCATACATGCATGGATACATGTATATAGCATATATCCATCCCAATATACATACACATTCACATACATACATACATACATACATACATTCATACATACATAGATACATACATACATACTTGCATACATATATTCATACATACATACATAGATACATACATACATATATACAGGCATATATACATACATACATGTCATATGTCCATCACTAAATACATACCTATATACATACATGTATGCATACATACATGCATGCAGAGAACATAGACACACATGCACGTAAGCACGCATCCTAGCTCGTGCACGCACACATGCACAAACATCCATGCATACATACATGCATACATACATGCATACATACATGCATATATTCATACATACATAAATAAACACATACAAACATTCATACATACACGCATAGATGCAAACTTACATACATACATACATGCATATGTTCGTACATAAATACATGCATACATGAAGACATACCCACATACATCTATACATACATATATACAGACATATATACATACACACAAACATTTTGAAAAAGAGAAATACATAATTGCCTTAATACATAAATAATTACATCTTTGCACACATACATACATACATACATACATACATACATACATACATACATACAAACACACATACATACATACCTACATACATACATACATACGTACATACATACATACATACATTCATACATACATACATACATACATGCATACGTTTATACATACAAAGATTGAAACAAATTCATTAACATTCATAAATATATGGATACATACATGTATACATACATAAATGCATACATACATACATACATACAGAGAAGGATAAAAATATACAGACATATATACATACATAGATATATCCGTATATACATACAAACATACATGCATAAATACAGACATACATACATACATACAGAAATACATACATACATATATACATACATACATACATACATACATACATACATTTACGCCTGTCCTAAGTCAGGAAATTTATTAAGCCATTGTGTGTCTTGTCTGTTTCCTACTTAGTTCACTTTATGTCTATGGGAGTCTAGGATGATGTTTTTTTCGCTGAACTTGATTACTCTTTATTTAGGGGCCAACTCCGACCTGTCGTTGGGTGTGGGGTTTCCTCACCGTTCATTGAAGATCTTATGGTGGCTTTGAGTTGTTATTGCTCCCCTTTGGGTCGTTGTCTCTTTTACACATTCCCCGTTTCCCTTTTTTTCTATAAATACAGACATACATACATAAATACATACACGCATACATACATATATCTGCAATATGTCCATCACAATAAACATACCTATATACATACATACATGTATGGATAAATACATACATATATACATGCATACATAGAAACATATTCACATATATACGCAGGCACGCACATAAGCTCGCCCATAGCCCGCAAGAAAACATTCACATACATACATACATACATACATACATACATACATACATACATACATACATACATACATACATAAATACATGCATACGTGCATACTTGCATACATGCATACATTTATACATACATATATATAAAGACATACATACATGCATATATTTATACATACATATATGCAAACATACTCACATATATTGATACATATATGAATACATCTATGCATACGTACATACATTCATACATATTTAGATACATACATACATACATACATACATATATACATACATACATACTTTCATACGTACACACATATATGAATACATTCATACGTACATACATAAAGACATGCATACATGTACACATTCATACATAAACACATGCATATATGAAGACATACATACATGCATATATTTATACATACATACATGCATATCTGCATATATGCATGGATACATACATAAATATATACATACAGAGAAACATAAATACATACATACAGACAAACTTTAAACATACGTACATATATAAATGCATACATACATATATGTGCGAATAGGTGCAACATTTCTAGAGATGTAATTGGGTCGTCTCAAAGATAAATAGGTGTGTATACATATTTGTGTATAAACAGTCGTATTATCCAAACAAATGCATCAATGCCTGAACATACATATACACATACCTACATACATACATGCATACGTCCATACATACATACATGCATTCATGTAAACTTTCATACATAAATACATGCATACATGAAGACATATATACGTACATGTATACATATATACATACATACATACATACACACATACATCCATACATGCATACATATGTACATATGTGCAAACATGCTTGCATACCTACCTTCCTACTAATCGACTTACCTAAATACATATATACAAACAAATTGGTACAAGCAGACATACAAACACACATGCATACAGTGATACAGACACATAAATCCACAAATGCATGCATACATGTTTACATACATATATACAAGTTTATATTCGCACATACATACATACATACATGTTGAAAGACATGCATATATTCTTGTTCAGATGTATGTGTGTTATCACAAATATACATATGTGTATACTTGTATAAGTACCCGAAATATCCATATAAATACATTTATGCACACATACCTACATACAAACATACATAACTGATCACAAACATATATACATGCATACATATAGGCATGCATGAATAGACATATCATACCTCCATCCAAAAATACATACATATTCAGATACACACATACATACATACATACATACATACATACATACATACATACATACATGAATACATACATTAAAATATACATACATAAATATATACATACAGGGATACATACATGTCATATGTCCATCACAAAATACATACGTATATACATACATGTATTTATACATACATGAATAAAGAGAAACATAGACAAGCATGCACGTAAGCACGAATGCTAGCGTGCCCACGCACACATACATACATAAATACATACATACAAACATGCAAACATTAATACATGCATATGTGCATACTTACGTACATCCATACATGCATACATGCATACGTTCATACATAAATACATGCATACATGAAAACAAACAAACATACATACATACATCTATGCATACATACATACATACATACATACATATATACATACATAAATACATACATACAAAGACATATACATACATACTTACATACATACATACAAACATATATACACACAAACATACCCACATAAACACATACATGCATACATACATACATAATACATACATACATACATACATACAAACTTATATAGATACATGCATACATACATGCGTATGTACATACATAAATGCATACATGCATACGTTCATACATAAATACATGCATATATGAAGACAAACATACATCCAAACATACATACATACATACATACATACATACTTACATACATACATACAAACATACATACACACAAACATACCCACATAAACACATACATACATACATACATACATACATACATACATACTTACATACATACATACATGCATGCATATATACATACATTCATACATACATACATACATACATACATACAATACATATATACATATATACATACATACATACATACATACATACATACATATATACATATATACCTACATACATGCATACATACATACATACTTACATATATATGTTCATACATAAATACATGCAAACATGAGGAAATACATACATAAATACATCCATACATTTATAGATACAAAGATATTAACATACTCACATACATTCATACATATATGCACACATACATATCTACATACATAAATACATAAAAACATAAACACATAAAAACATACATACATTCATCCGTACATACATACATGCATAGATACATACATACATACATACATACATACATACATACATACATAGATACATACTTACATACATACACACATACATTCATACTAACATATATACATACATAAATGCATACATACATATATTTTCAAAAAGATGCAACATACCTGCAGAGATTTAATTTGGTTCATCAAAAATATGAAGAGGTTAGGTATATATATTCATAATCATGCTTAAACAGTCGTTTTATCCTAACAAATGCATGGGTGCACGAAAATACATACAAACATACATACATACATGCCTACATACACACATATATACATACACACATACTAATATACATGCATATATGTTCTTACATAAATACATGCATACATGAAAATATAGATACATGCATATAT
>MJUU01058039.1:1573-13201 GCA_002080025.1 Modiolus philippinarum
AGAGCCAGGAATGTAGTAATTAACAGGTTGGACTATAGAGGCGGTGGTGTACAGGTTAGAAAGTTGTACAAGAGAGCCGGTGTTGTAGTGGTTAGCAGGTTTGACTAGAGAGTCGGTGGTGTAGTGGTTAGTTGGTTGGAATAGAGAGTAAGTGGTTAGCAGGTTGGACTACAGAGGCGGTGGTGTAGTGGTAAGTAAGTTGGAATAGAAAGCCTGAGGTGTAGTGGTTAGTAGCTTTGACTAGAGAGCCGATGGTGTAATGGTTAGCAGGTTGGACTAGAGAGCCGGTGGTGTGGTTAGTAGGTTGGAGTAGAGAGCCGTTGGTGTAGTGGTTAGTTGGTTGGACTAGAGAGTCGGTGGTGTAGGGCTTAGAAGGTTGGACTAGAGATCCGCTAGTGCACTGGTTTGCAGGTTGGACTAGAGAGCCGGTGGTTAAGTGGTTATTAGGTTGGACTAGAGAGTTAGTGGTTAGCAGGTTGGACTAGAAAGTTTGTGGTGGTGTAGTGGTTCGTAAATTTGACTAGAGAGACAGTGGTGAAGTAATTAACAGGTTGGAGTAGAGAGCCGGTGGTGTATAGGTTAAAGGTTGGACTAGAGAGCCAGAGTTGTAGTGGTTAGCAGGTTGGACTAGAGAGCCGGTGGTGTAGTGGTTAGTAGTTTGGACTCGAGAGTAAGTAGTTAGCAGGTTGGACTACAGAGGCAGTGGTGTAGTGGTTAGTAAGTTTGAATAGAGAGCTTGAGGTGTAGCGTTTAGTAGACTAGAGAGCCGATGGTGTTGTGGTTAGTAGGTTGGACTAGAGAGCCAGTGGTGTGGTTAGTAGGTTGGAGTATAGAGCCGGTGGTGTAGTGGTTAGTAGGTTGGACTAGAGAGCCGATGGCGAAGTGGTTATAAGGTTGGACTAGAGAGCCGGTGGTGTAGTGGTAAGTAGGTTGTACTACAGAGCCAGTCCCGTAGTATTTAGTAGGTTGGACTAGAGAGCCGGTGGTGTAGTGTTCAGCAGGTTGGACTAGAGAGCCGGTGGTGTAGTGGTTAGTAGGTTGGAGTACAGAGCCGGTGGTGTAGTGGTTAGTAGGTTGGATTACAGACCAGGTTTTGTAGTGGTTAGTAGGTTGGAGTAGAGGGCCGGTGGTTTAGCGGTTAGTAGGTTATACTAGAAAACGGGTGGTGTAGTTATTAACAGGTTGGACCAGAAAGCTGGTGGTGTTTAGGTTAGCAGGTTGGACTAGAGAGCCGGTCGTGTAGTAGTTAGTAGGTTGGACTAGAGAGCCAGTGGTGTAGTAATTAACAGGGTGAACGAAAGAGTTGGACTAGAGAGCCGATAGTGTAGTGCTTAGTAGGTTGGACTAAAGAGCCGGTGGTGTAGTGGTCAGTAGGTTGGACTAGAAAACCGGCGGTGTAGTGGTTACTAGGATGCACTAGAGAGCCGTTGGTGTAGTGGTGAGTAGGTTGGACTAGATAGCCGGTGCTGTATTGGTTAGTGGGTCAGACTAGAGAGTCGGTTGAATAGTGGTTAGTCTGTTTGACTAGGGAGCCAGTGATGTAGTGGTTAGTAGGTTGGAATAGAGAGCCGATGGTGTGGTGGTTAGCAGGTTAGACTAGAGCTGGTGGTGAAGTGGTTGGCATTATGGACTAGAGAGCTGGTGGTTAACAGGTTGGACTAGAAAGCCGGTGGTGTAGTGGTTAGCAAGTTGGACTAGAGAGCCGGTTGTGTAGTCGTTAGTAGTTTGGACTAGAGAGTCGGTGATGTAGTGGTTAGTAGGTTGGACTAGAGAGCCATGGCATACTGGTTATTAGGTTGGACTAGAGAGTCGGTGGTGTAGCGGTTAGTAGGTTTGACCAGATAGCCGTTGGTATAGTAGTTAGCAGGTTGGACTCGAGAGCCGTTGGTGTAGTCGTTAGCAGGTTGGACCAGAAAGCCGGTGGTGTAGTGGTTAGTAGGTTCGAATAGAGCCGGTGGTGTAGTGGTTAGTAGGTTGGCTTGCAGAGCTGGTTTTGTAGTGGTTAGTAGGTTGGAGTAGAGAGCCGCTGGTGTTGCGGTTAGTAGGTTGGACTAGAAAGCCGGTGGTGTCGTAATTAAGAGGTTGGACTAGAAAGCTAGTGGTGTTCAGGTTAGCAGGTTGGACTAGAATACCGGTGGTGTAGTGGTTAGTAGGTTGGACTAGAGAGCCCTTAGTGTAGTGGTTAGAAGGTTGGATTAGAGAGCTGGTGGTATAGTGGTTAGTAGGTTGGACTAGAGAGTTAGTGGTTAGCAGGTTGGACTAGAAAGTTGGTGGTAGAGTAGTTAGTAGATTTGACTGGAGAGCCAGGAATGTAGTAATTAACAGGTTGGACTATAGAGGCGGTGGTGTACAGGTTAGAAGGTTGTACAAGAGAGCCGGTGTTGTAGTGGTTAGCAGGTTTGACTAGAAAGTCGGTGGTGTATTGGTTAGTTGGTTGGAATAGAGAGTAAGTGGTTAGCAGGTTGGACTACAGAGGCGGTGGTGTAGTGGTAAGTAAGTTGGAATAGAGAGCTTGAGGTGTAGTGGTTAGTAGCTTTGACTAGAGAGCCGATGGTGTAATGGTTAGCAGGCTGGACTAGAGAGCCGGCGGTGTGGTTAGTAGGTTTGACTAGAAAGCCTGTGGTGTTGTGGTTAGTAGGTTGAACTACAAATCCTGTGGTGTACCGGTTAGTAGGTTGGACGAGGTAGCTGTTGGTGTAGTAGTTAGCAGGTTGGACTAGAGAGCCGGTGGTGTAGTGGTTAGTAAGTTGGAATAGAGAGCTTGAGGTGTAGCGTTTAGTATGTTGGACTAGAGAGCCTATGGTGTAGTGGTTAGTAGGTTGGACTAGAGAGCCGGTGGTGTGGTTAGTAAGTTGGAGTATAGAGCCGGTGGTGTAGTGGTTAGTAGTTTGGATTAGAGAGCCGATGGCGTAGTGGTTAGTAAGTTGGACTAGAGAGCCTGTGGTGTAGTGGTTAGTAGGTTGGACTAGAGAGCCAGTGGCGTAGTGTTTAGTAAGTTGGAATAGAGAGCTTGAGGTGTAGCGTTTAGTATGTTGGACTAGAGAGCCGATGGTGTAGTGGTTAGTAGGTTGGACTAGAGAGCCGGTGGTGTGGTTAGTAAGTTGGAGTATAGAGCCGGTCGTGTAGTGGTTAGTAGTTTGGATTAGAGAGCCGATGGCGTAGTGGTTAAGAGGTTGGACTAGAGAGCCGGTGGTGTAGTGGTTAGTAAGTTGGACTAGAGAGCCGGTGGTGTAGTGGTTAGTAGGTTGGATTACAGACCAGGTGATCTAATGGTTAGTAAGTATGAGTAGAGGGCCGGTGGTGTAGTCGTTAGGATGTTGGACTAGAAAGTCGGTGGTGTAGTAATAAACAGGTTGGACTTGAAAGCTGGTGGTGTACAGGTTAGCAGGTTGGACAAAAGAGCCGATGGTGTAGTGGTTACTAGGTTAGACTAGAGAGCAAGTGGTGTAGTAATTAACAGGTTGGACTAGAGAGCCTGTGTTGTAGTGGTTAGCAGCTTGGACTAGAGAGCCGGTGATGTAGTGGTTAGTAGGTTGGACTAGAGAGTAAGTGGTTAGCAGGTTGGACTACACAGGCGGTGGTGTAGTGCTTAGTAAGTTGGAATAGAGAGCTTGAGGTGTAGCGGTTAGTAGGTTGGACTAGAGAGCCGATGGTGTAATGGTTAGAAGGTTGGACTAAACAGCCGGTGGTGTAGTGGTAAGTAGGTTAGACTAGAAAGCCGGTGGTGTAGTGGTTAGAAGGATGGACTAGAGAGTCCTTGGTGTAGTGGTGAGCAGGTTAGACGAGATAGCCGGTGGTGCATTGGTTAGTGGGTTGGACTAGAGAGTCGGTGTTATAGTGGTGAGTCTGTTGGACTAGAGAGCCAGTGATGTAGTGGTTAGTATGTTGGAATAGAGAGCCGGTGGTTTAGTGGTTAGCAGGTTGGACTAGAGCTAGTGGTGTAGTGGTCGGCATGTTGGACTAGAGAGCTGGTGGTTACAGGTTGGACAAGAGAGCCGGTGGTGTAATGGTTATCAGGTTGGATTAGACAGCCGGTGGTGTAGTGGGTAGTAGTTTGGACTAGACAGTTGGTGGTGTAGTGGTTAGTAGGTTGGTCTAGAGAGCAAGTGGCGTAGTGTTTAGTAGGTTTGACTAAAGAGCCGGTGGTGTAGTGGTTAGCAAGTTGGACCAGAGAGCCGGTGGTGTAGCGGTTAGTAGATTGGATTACAGAGGAGGTGTTGTAGTGGTTAGTAGGTTGGACTAGAAAGCCGGTGGTGTAGTAATTAACAGGTTGGACTAGAAAGGTGGTGGTGTTAAGGTTAGGAGTTTGAACTAGAGAGCCGGTAGTGTAGTGGTTAGAAGGCTTGACTAGAGAGCTGGTGGTGTAGTGGTTAGTAGGTTGGAGTAGAGAGTTAGTTGTTAGTAGGTTGGACTAGAAAGTCGGTGGTGCAGTGGTTGATAGATTTGACTAGAGAGCCAGTGGTGTCGTAATTAACAGATTGAACTATAGAGCCGGTGGTGTACAGGTTAGAAGGTAGGACTAGATAGCCGGAGTTGTAGTGGTAAGCAGGTTGGACTAGAGAACCGGTGGTGTAGTGGTTAGTAGGTTGGACTAGAGAGTAAGTGGTTGGCAGGTTTGACTACAGAGGCGGTGGTGTAGTGGTTAGTAAGTTGGAATAGAGAGCTTGAGGTGTAGCGATTAGTAGGTTGGACTAGAGAGTCAGTGGCGTAGTGTTTAGCAGGTTGGACTAGGGAGTCGGTGGTGTAGTGGTTAAAAGGTTGGACCAGAGAGCCGGTGGTGTAGTGGTTAGTAGGTTGGAATAGAGAGCCTGTGGTGTAGTGGTTAGTAGGTTGGATTACAGAGCAGGTGTTGTAGTGGTTAGTAGGTTGGAGTATAGAGCCGGTGTTGTAGCGGTTAGTAGGTTGGACTAGAAAGTCGGTGGTGTAGTAATAAACAGGTTGGACTAGAGACGCGGTGGTGAAGTGGTTTGTAGGTTGGACTCGAGAGTAAGTGGTTAGCAGGTTGGACTACAGAGGCAGTGGTGTAGTGGTTAGTAAGTTGGAATAGAGAGCTTGAGGTGTAGCGTTTGGTATGTTGGACTAGAGAGCCGATGGTGTAGTGGTTAGTAGGTTGGACTAGAGAGCTGGTGGTGTGGTTAGTAGGTTTGAGTATAGAGCCGGTGGTGTAGTGGTTAGTAGGTTGGACTAGAGAGCTGATGACGCAGTAGTTAGTAGGTTGGACTAGAGAGCCGGTGGTGTAGTGGTTAGCAGGTTGGACTAGAGAGCCGGTGGTGTAGCGGTTAGTAGGTTTGACTAGAGAGCCGGTGGTGCAGTGGTTAGTAGGTTAGACTAGAGAGTAATTGGTTAGCAGGTTGGATTACAGAGGCGGTGGTGTAGTGGTTATTAAGTTGGAATGGAGAGCTGGTGGTGTACAGGTTAGCAGGTTGGACTAGAGATCCAGTGGCGTAGTGGTTAGTAGGTTAGACTAGAGAGCCAGTGGTGTAGTAATTAACAGGTTGGACTAGAGAGCCGGTGTTGTAGTGGTTAGTAGATTGGACTATAGAGTCGGTGGTGTATTGGTTAGTAGGTTGGACTAGAGAGCCGTTAGTGTAGTGGTTAGAAGGTTGGACTAGAGAGCTGGTGGTGTAGTGGTTAGTAGGTTGGACTAGAATGTCGGTAGTGTATTGGTTGGTAGATTTGACTAGAGATCCAGTGGTGTAGTAATTAACAGGTTTGACTAGAGACCCGGTGGTGTACAGGTTAGAAGGTTGGACTAGAGAGCCAGTGTTGTAGTGGTTAGCAGGTTGGACTAGAGAGCCGGTGGTGTAGCGGTTAGTAGGTTGGACTAGAGAGCCCACGGTGTAGTGGTTAGCAGGTTGGACTAGAGAGCCTGTGGTGTGGTTAGTAGGTTGGAGTAGAGAGCCGGTGGTGTAGTGGTTAGCAGGTTGGAGTAGAGAGCCGGTGGTGTAGTGGTTAGTAGGTTGGACTAGAGAGCCGGTGGTGTACAGGTTAGAAGGTGGGACTAGAGAGCCGGTGTTGTAGTGCTTAGCAGGTTGGACTAGAGAGCCGGTTTTGTAGTGGTTAGTAGGTTGGACTAGAGAGTAAGTGGTTAGCAGGTTGGACTATAAAGGCGGTGGTGTAGTGGTTAGTAAGTTTCAATAGAGAGCTTTTGTAGCGGTTAGTAGGATGGACTAGAAAGCCGATGGTGTAGTGGTAAGCAGGTTTGACTAGACAGCCGGTGGTGTTGTTAGTAGGTTGGAGTACAGAGCCGGTGGTGAAGTGGTTTGTAGGTTGGACTAGAGAGTCGATGGCATAGTGGTTAGTAGGTTGGACCGCAGAGCCGGTGGTGTAGCGGTTAGTAGGTTGGACCAGATAGCCTTTGATATGGTAGTAAGCAGGTTTGACTAGAGTCGATGGTGAAGTGGTAAGTAGATTGGACTAGAGAGCCAATGGCGTAGTTTTTAGTAGGTTGGACTAGAGAGCCGGTGGTGTAGTGGTTAGCAGGTTGGACTAGAGAGCCGGTGGTGTAGTGGTTAGTAGGTTGGAATAGAGAGCCGGTGGTGCATAGGTTAGTAGGTTGGATTACAGAGCAGGTGTTGTAGTGGTTAGTAGGTTGGAGTAGACAGCCGGTGGTGAAGCGGTTAGTAGGTTTGACTAGGAAGTCGGTGGTGTAGTATTTAACAGGTTGGACTAGAAAGCTGGTGGTGTACAGGTTAGCAGGTTGGACTAGAGAGCCGGCGGTGTAGTGATTAACAGATTGGACTAGAGAGCGGTTGATGTACAGGTTAGGAGGTTGGACTAGAGAACCGGTGGAGTAGAGGTTAGTAGGTTGTTCTACAGAGTAGGTGGTGTAGTGGTTAGTACGTTGGACTAGAAAGCCGTTAGTCTAGTTGTTAATAGCTTGGACTAGAGAGCCGCTGGTGTAGTGGTTAGTAGCTTGGACTAGAGAGTTAGTGGTTAGCAGGTTGGACTAGAGAGTCGGTGGTGTAGTGGTTAGTAGGTTGGTCTAAAGAGCTAGTGATGTAGTAGTTAAGTAGGTTGGACAAGAGAGCCGTTGGTGTAGTGGTTAGTCGGTTGGACTAGAGAGCCGTTGGTGTATCTGTTAGTAGGTTGGACTAGAGGGCCGGTGGTGTAGTAAATAACAGGTTGGACTCGAGAGCCGTTGGTGTACAGATTAGCAGGTTGGACTAGAGAGCTGGTGTTGTAGTGGTTAGCAGGTTAGACTAGAGTGGCGATGGTGTAGTGGTTAGTAGGATGGACTAGAGAGTAAGTGGTTAGCAGGTTTGACTACAGAGCCGATGTATAGTGGTTAGTAGGTTGGACCAGACAGTTAGTGGTTAGCATGTTGGACTAGAGAGTCGGTCGTGTAATAGTTAGTAAGTTGAACTAGAGAGCGGTTGGTGTAGTGGTTAGGTTGGAATTGAGAGCCGGTGGTGTAGTGGTTAGTAGGTTCGATTACAGAGCAGGTGTTGGAGTGGTTAGCAGGTTGGACTAGAGAGGCGGTGGTGTAGCAGTTAGTAGGTTGGACTAGAAAGCCGGTGGTGTAGTAATTAACAGGTTGGACTAGAAAGCTGGTGGTGTACAGGTTAGCAGGTTGGACTAGAGAGCCGGTGGTGTATTGGTTAGTAGATTGGACTAGAGAGTCGGTGGTGTATTGGTTAGTAGGTTGGACTAGAGAGCCGTTAGTGTAGTGGTTAGAAGGTTGGACTAGAGAGCTGGTGGTGCAGTGGTTAGTAGGTTGGACTAGAAAGTCGGTAGTGTAGTGGTTGGTAGATTTTACTAGAGAGCCAGTGGTGTAGTAATTAACAGGTTTGACTAGAGACCCGGTGGTGTACAGGTTAGAAAGTTGGACTAGAGAGCCAGTGTTGTAGTGGTTAGCAGGTTGGACTAGAGAGCCGGTGGTGTAGTGGTTAGAAGGTTGGACTTGAGAGTAAGTGGTTAGCAGAATGGAATACAGAGATGGTGGTGTAGTGGTGAGTAAGTTGGAATAGAGAGATTGAGGTGTAGCGGTTAGTAGGTTGGACTAGAGAGCCCACGGTGTAGTGGTTAGTAGGTTGGAGTAGAGAGCCGGTGGTGTAGTGGTTAGTAGGTTGGACTAGAGAGCCGGTGGTGTACAGGTTAGAAGGTGGGACTAGAGAGCCGATGTTGTAGTGCTTAGCAGGTTGGACTAGAGAGCCGGTTGTGTAGTGGTTAGTAGGTTGGACTAGAGAGTAAGTGGTTAGCAGGTTGGACTATAGAGGCGGTGGTGTAGTGGTTAGTAAGTTTCAATAGAGAGCTTGTGAAGCGGTTAGTAGGTTGGACTAGAAAGCCGATGGTGTAGTGGTTAGCAGGTTTGACTAGACAGCCGGTGGTGTTGTTAGTAGGTTGGAGTACAGAGCCAGTGGTGAAGTGGTTTGTAGGTTGGACTAGAGAGTCGATGGCATAGTGGTTAGTAGGTTGGACCGCAGAGCCGGTGATGTAGCGGTTAGTAGGTTGGACCAGATAGCCTTTGATATGGTAGTAAGCAGGTTTGACTAGAGTCGATGGTGAAGTGGTAAGTAGATTGGACTAGAGAGCCAATGGCGTAGTTTTTAGTAGGTTGGACTCGAGAGCCGGTGGTGTAGTGGTTAGCAGGTTGGACTAGAGAGCCGGTGGTGTAGTGGTTAGTAGGTTGGAATAGAGAGCCGGTGGTGCATAGGTTAGTAGGTTGGATTACAGAGCAGGTGTTGTAGTGGTTAGTAGGTTGGAGTAGACAGCCGGTGGTGTAGCGGTTAGTAGGTTTGACTAGGAAGTCGGTGGTGTAGTAATAAACAGGTTGGACTTGAAAGCTGGTGGTGTACAGGTTAGCAGGTTGGACTTAAGAGCCGATAGTGTAGTGGTTACTAGGTTAGACTAGAGAGCCAGTGGTGTAGTAGTTAACAGGTTGGACTAGAGAGCCTGTGTTGTAGTGGTTAGCAGCTTGGACTAGAGAGCCGGTGATGTAGTGGTTAGTAGGTTGGACTAGAGAGTAAGTGGTTAGCAGGTTGGACTACATAGGCGGTGGTGTAGTGCTTAGTAAGTTGGAATAGAGAGCTTGAGGTGTAGCGGTTAGTAGGTTGGACTAGAGAGCCGATGGTGTAATGGTTAGAAGGTTGGACTAAACAGCCGGTGGTGTAGTGGTAAGTAGGTTAGACTAGAAAGCCGGTGGTGTAGTGGTTAGCAGGATGGACTAGAGAGTCCTTGGTGTAGTGGTGAGTAGGTTAGACGAGATAGCCGGTGGTGCATTGGTTAGTGGGTTGGACTAGAGAATCGGTGTTATAGTGGTGAGTCTGTTGGACTAGAGAGCCAGTGATGTAGTGGTTAGTATGTTGGAATAGAGAGCCGGTGGTTTAGTGGTTAGCAGGTTGGACTAGAGCTAGTGGTGTAGTGGTTGGCATGTTGGACTAGAGAGCTGGTGGTTACAGGTTGGACAAGAGAGCCGGTGCTGTAATGATTATCAGGTTGGATTAGAGAGCCGGTGGTGTAGTGGGTAGTAGTTTGGACTAGACAGTCGGTGGTGTAGTGGTTAGTAGGTTGAACTAGAGAGCAGGTGGCGTAGTGTTTAGTAGGTTTGACTAAAGAGCCGGTGGTGTAGTGGTTAGCAGGTTGGACCAGAGAGCCGGTGGTGTAGCGGTAAGTAGGTTCGAATAGAGAGCCGGTGGTGTAGTGGTTAGTAGATTGGATTACAGAGGAGGTGTTGTAGTGGTTAGTAGGTTGGAGTAAAGAGCCGGTGGTGTAGCGGTTAGTAGGTTGGACTAGAAAGCCGGTGGTGTAGTAATTAACAGGTTGGACTAGAAAGGTGGTGGTGTTCAGGTTAGGAGTTTGAACTAGAGAGCCGGTAGTGTAGTGGTTAGAAGGTTGGACTAGAGAGTGTGGTGCAGTGGTTGATAGATTTGACTAGAGAGCCAGTGGTGTCGTAATTAACAGATTGAACTATAGAGCCGGTGGTGTACAGGTTAGAAGGTAGGACTATATAGCCGGAGTTGTAGTGGTAAGCAGGTTGGACTAGAGAACCGGTGGTGTAGTGGTTAGTAGGTTGGACTAGAGAGTAAGTGGTTAGCAGGTTGGACTACAGAGGCGGTGGTGTAGTGGTAAGTAAGTTGGAATAGAGAGCTTGAGGTGTAGCGATTAGTAGGTTGGACTAGAGAGTCAGTGGCGTAGTTTTTAGAAGGTTGGACTAGGGAGTCGGTGGTGTAGTGGTTAGCAGGTTGGACCAGAGAGCCGGTGGTGTAGTGGTTAGTAGGTTGGAATAGAGAGCCTGTTGTGTAGTGGTTAGTAGGTTGGATTACAGAGCAGGTGTTGTAGTGGTTAGTAGGTTGGAGTAAAGAGCCGTTGGTGTAGCGGTTAGTAGGTTGGACTAGAAAGCCGGTGGTGTAGTAATAAACAGGTTGGACTAGAGACCCGGTGGTGAAGTGGTTAGTAGGTTGGACTCGAGAGTAAGTGGTTAGCAGGTTGGACTACAGAGGCAGTGGTGTAGTGGGTAGTAAGTTGGAATAGAGAGCTTGAGGTGTAGCGTTTAGTATGTTGGACTAGAGAGCCGATGGTGTAGTGGTTAGTAGGTTGGACTAGAGAGCCAGTGGTGTGGTTAGTATGTTGGAGTATAGAGCCGGTGGTGTAGTGGTTAGTAGTTTGAAATAGAGAGCCGGTGGTGAAGCGGTTAGTAGGTTGGACTAGAAAGCCGGTGGTGTAGAAATAAACAGGTTGGACTAGAAAGCTGGTGGTGTTCAGGTTAGCAGGTTGGACTAGAGAGCCGGTGGTGTAGTGGTTAGTATGTTGGACTAGAGAGCCCTTAGTGTAGTGGTTAGAAGGTTGGACTGGAGAGCTTTTGGTTTAGTGGTTAGTAGGTTGGACTAGAGAGCCGGCGGTGTAATGGTTAGTAGGTTGGACTAGATAGCCGTTGGTGTAGTAGTTAGCAGGTTGGACTAGAGAGCTGGTGGTGTAGTGTTTTGTAAGTTGGACTAGAGAGCCGGTGGTGTAGTGGTTAGTATGTAGGACTAGAGAGCCAGTGGTGAAGAGTTTAGTATGTTGGACTAGAGAGCCGGTGGTGTAGTGGTTAGCAGGTTGGACTAAAGAGCCGGTGGGGTAGTGGTTAGTAGGTTGGATTACAGAGCAGGTGTTGTAGTGGTTAGTAGATTGGAGTAGAGAGAAGGTGGTGTAGCGGTTAGTAGGTTGGACAAGAAAGCCAGTGGTGTAGTAATTAACAGGTTGGACTAGAAGGCTGGTGGTGTACAGGTAAGCAGGTTGAACTAGAGAGCCGTAGGTGTAGTGGTTAGAAGATTGGACTAGAGAGTTGGTTGTGTAGGGGTTAGAAGGTTGTACTAGAGAGCCGCGTGTGTAGTGGTTAGAAGGTTTGACTAGAGAGCCTGTGGTGTAGTGGTTAGTAGGTTGGACTGGAGAGTTAGTGGTTAGCAGATTGGACTAGAAAGTTTGTGGTGTAGTGGTTAGTAGATTTGACTAGAGAGCAAGTGGTGAAGTAATTAACAGGTTGGATTAGAGAGCCGGTGATGTAGTGGTTAGCAGGTTGACCTCGAGAGTAAGTGGTTAGCAGGTTGGACTACAGAGGCAGTGGTGTAGTGGTAAGTAAGTTGGAATAGAGAGCTTGAGGTGTAGCGTTTAGTATGTTGGACTAGAGAGCCGATGGTGTAGTGGTTA
>MJUU01058039.1:30195-51003 GCA_002080025.1 Modiolus philippinarum
GGAAAGATATGCTAATGTTTTAAATAATGATAACAGTATATCTGATGAAAAATTAATAAAAATACTTCTTAACCCACAAAATTTACAAGAAACCAAAGATATTTGCACATTATTAAATGAAATGTTCACTAGACGTGACGTCGAGTTCAAAAATATTTAAGTCTCCTTCCTCAGATGTTGAATATACTAGACATACATGGATACTCTTTTCTTTTCTTTTTTCTATTTAATTTTATATTGCTGTATTTTTCTTCTATATCTTTCTTGTATGTTGTTGCTTATAAATGTACTTGGATCACGAATCACATGTTGTAACACTGTGCTATGTCCAATAAAGCTACTTTTTGAATTTGAATTTTTTAAATACTGATTTGTTACTCGAAAAGTGCCGATTTGTTACTGTCCGAGTGCTCTTGTAAAATGCCGATTTGTAAGAGTCCAAACATGCGTACTATATAGTCTAAGCACGCGTTTTATTTGATAACAATTTTCAATTGCCCAAAATGGCTGTCGCTAAAGTTTCCATTTAAGTTTTTCTTATTCGCTGAAATGTCCTATTGATATTTTGCTAAAAAGTCCACTATGTGTTGCGAAAACGTCCACCCTTTGCTCTAAAAAGTCGATCCATTTTGCTAAAATGTCCTCCGACGGCCCTAGTATGACCATGGCTTCTTCTGCTGAAAGTGGCCCACATTACCGCATTGGTATATTTATTCCCTGCTGAAACATCGAAAATTTACATTAATTCCAGTGTTACAACGACACTCTTTGATGAAGTTATTGCAATGCTTAACTAAAGCACTAATTGTATGGCTTTTTAAGCTTTAAAAGAACTTAAATTTTTGTTAAATTAGATATTTGAGTAAAATTGTTGATAATTCAAAATAAAATATTAATTGATAAAAATGTGTGAAATAAAATATTAATTGATAAAAATGTGTGAAATAAAATATTAATTGATAAAAATGTGTGAAATAAAATATTAATTGATAAAAATATTGACTTTGTGATATAACATTGATAAGAAATCTTGAAAATGCGTTAAATAAAATGTTAATAAAATAAGAAAAAAAAAGTATTATTATCTTGTAGATTTAAAAGCATAACCTTGAGTAAGTGAAATTGTTTGTTTAATAACATAATTATTGTCTTCTGGTTTGCCTATGGCTGAGTAATTACAATAAATGAGTCAATAAATTTAACACCCACAAGCAGCCAATCAGTCATTGACAGTGAGTTCTACTCGAATGTAAATATTTATTGGGGATTTGTACACCGTGTAGCGATAACGCATTGAAAATGGCAAGTAGAACAAGAAAAAGAGGGAAAGTTGTTGATGAGCCCGTAGTAAGTCAATTTATTATGTTTAAGTAATTAACCTATGAATGTCTCAAGGTACCATCTCTGACTATGTTTTCTTTTGGAGATGGACCTGTAAAAGTGCCTGCACTTGTTTTCCAATCCCACTGTTATGTTCACTTTCTCTATATCTCAAGGTATCCGCTATTCAAATTATTCTGTGTATAATGTTAAATTAATACATAAAACAAATAAATATGAAGAAATGGATGCGTTTATCCCTTTAGGGATTCGAAGTCGCAGATGTTTATTTTTATATTGCCTGTCTCTTCAGGCGGGAAAATGGTTGAAATAGAACAAAAGAAATCGACCTATCGTTAAAATGAAGTAGAAATGTTATTTTTGGATTTTTTACCATAGTTGCATATTTATAAAAGTTATTCCCATTACAAATATTTTTTTTTTCATTCCTACATTTAGAATTAATATGAAAACAATGTAGATTGTCGCAGGTGAATATATAGATGCACATAAAATTCACAGATCGGTATAAAAGCTCAAGATAGTGTATAACTTTCAAAGTGGATCCCCAAAAAGGCCATCTTTTGTTTTGGACCAATATTGGCAAATGGATTTGCCAATAATCCTGTCAATACATATACAAATTTTTATGTCCGCCCTTTGCAGCGTTTCTGTAGAATAAAAATCCAAACACGATCCAGTTTTTATACCCACACCTTTCTGAAGAAGTTTTGGTCCCGTTAGTCCGTCCTTCCGTCTGTCCGTTAGATGAACCTTGTCAGTAGAACTCCTCCAACATTTATGGATTTAGTGTTTTAATTTTGTTATAGCTATATGCTGCAGATGCGCAATAAGCTTTCGGATTTTCGAAATTAGTCTTGGTGCAAACAAGAGGCCCCAAGATGTCGATTTTGACACGTGAGCTTGTCAGTGGAACTCCTCATACATTTTTGGATTTATGCATTTAATTTTGTTATATAATTGTAGCATATAGTCTGCAGATGTTCAATAAGCTTTCGGAATTTTGATTCCGGTTCCAACTTTGGTACTTTGAACTTTTAGCATATGATGTCATATTATTTTTGAAGCGTTTGGAAAAAATAAAGTTCTAAATACTTAGAACTCTGAAATGTGATTCCAATTTTGGTAAATATCCTGAAAGTCTCAATGACCACTTATTTTTTTTTAAATTCTACCTAGCAACCATACTTTTAGAATTTGTTTCAATTAGGACAAACATTTGCACCAATTGGATTTCAAAAATATTTGATTCCGATTTTGGTAAATTTCCTGAAAGTCTCAAAGACCACTCATTTTTTTTTTTGGAATTCTACCTAGCAACCATACTTTTAGAACTAATTTGTTTTGATTCGAACAAGTATTTTCATATATTGGATTCCACAAATTTTGATTCCAATTTTGGTTAACTTCCTGGAAGTCTCAAAGACCTCTTATTTTTTGGAATTCTACCTAGCAACCATGCTTTAATAATTTGTTTGAATTAGGAGAAACATTTTCACCAATTAGTTTTTCCAAAATATTGGATTCCAATTTTGGCAAACTGCCTTAAAGTCTCAAAGACCTCTTATTTTTTGGAACTGGTCCCAGCTACCATATATCATGGTATTCTTTTTTAGTAAAAATAGTGATTATCTATAATTTGAATTCCAAATTGTTGAGGAAAAATTAGGGCGCATTGCATTTGCGCCAATTTTTGAAAAGTAAGGCATTTCATTTGCGCCATTTCTCAGGTAAACATTTGACAGCTAAATTTTCTGGTAATAGGAAGTAGAAACAGCATTAAATATATTATTCAATATTTTTTGTATAAAATATATCGGTGGAAATAAAATAATTAATATATTATTCAAAATTGAATATTTAATAAATCTAAGATACGTAAAATGTTTACGTCCTTGATTCGTTAAGGTAATTTTGTTTTATATAAAGGGGTATTTATTAAATTCTATTCATTTGATTCCTAATTTTATATTTCATTTAATGTATATTTTTGATATTACTGAATTGATTATACATTGTTACAAGCTTAAATAGTACTCATATCGGGTATATATTGATTTTAGCGTTTTTGTCAAATATCTTGCTCGAAATCCTACTTCACCCGTGATGAGCGAGGGCAACGGGTTATGTTAAAAAAAACGATGGGTTAATAAATGCATAAAGTATAAATTGTAAAACATTTCAACGCACCGGAAAATTATGCTCAGTTAAACCTTAGGTTTTATAATTTACTTAAATTGAGATTATAGTAATAGAACAAAGTGTAGACATGAGATATTATCTCATGTATAAGTACGCCATATCTAAGAAAAATAAAGAGCATACATCTGTAACACGAGGAATTGTTTTTATTAACTCCACACTGCACTATAGCTTGTTGTGCATCTACAAACTAAATGCAGCAATTCTAAAATAAAAGAAATCCCCAAATTTAATAAAATTAGAAGAAAAAAATGGAGTAATTACAATTTTGTACTAGAACTTGAAAAAAAAAATAAATAGGGGAATTGCGATCTTTGATTGACCTTCTCAATTTTCATGTGAGACAAGGCAGTACGAATACCGAATGTACAGAACATAATCCGGGTCCCGGAAAAATGAGAAAAAGCAACAGACATGAAAATGTAACAGTAAACACTAAAACACTCTAGGAACTCCCAACTATAAGTCTGATTCCACAAATGGTCATAAAATAATTGTCAGCAAAATGACATCCACTTATTTGAAGTTTTATTTACATTTAGATTGAAGACAAGGAAAACATACCAAGCCGTGGAAGGGCAGGAAGGTTGAAAAAGATAATAAATTATGCTGAAGATTCACCGTCACCAGTTATCAGCAAGAAGAAGAGCAAAGAAAAACCAAAAGTTGCAAATCAACAAGAGAAACAAGAAATTCATAAACCAGACACAAAATCTTCGCAGAAAAATAAAACTACAGAAGAACCTAAGGTTTCTGTCGAAAGTGTGAATCAGAAAAAATCAAAACCTTCAGCAAAAGCCAAGGGCAGAAAGAAAGATAACAAAGAAACGGAACGAATAGAAACAGTTGAGAAATCTACACAGGAAATTAAAACAAATGAAAAAGACACAGAAATGGACACTGTTCATCGGAAACTATCTAAAAACAACAGTAAATCTACGCAAAATAGGAAGACAAAAGAAGAGCTACCAGTGCATAAGGACAAATTAGTGACTGAAGTGGAAAACGTTTCAGAATTGGACAAAAGTGAAATTAAACATAATAAAAAGAGGGGGAAACCAATGAGAAATGAAACGAAAAACACAAAAAGAAAACCGTTAACAAATCAAATTGAAAACATAGAAGAAAATTGCAAAGACAACGTAGAAAGCGAAACCGAACTTGAAGGAAAGAAAAACTCAAAGAGACAAAAAACTGAGTGTACAGATGTGTTAGGTAACGATACAAAGTCCCGGAACAGACGTCTTGAACCCAGTGATAGCCCCGCAGAAAACGAAAACAGTGCAGAAGTAAATGACAGTATTTCATGCAATAACGAGAAAACTAAGACGATTGCTAATAACACTTTTACAAAGGATAGTGTTCCCGAAACTCCTGTAATGACAAAATCTAGAACACCAGGTCGAACAACACAATTGAAAACTCCTTCAAGTGAAAATCGTGTTCAGCAAGTGAAAGAAAATCTAAGGAATAGTTTATGTGGCACAAGTACTCCAACCAACTCAGCTCATGCTGAATGTGCATCCAAAATGAGTCAAGTCTACGAGATTTTAGAGTTAGTGACGGAGCAACTTACAGATATGAAGACCGAAATGGAGTCAGTTAAGGTAAACGTTGTGATAAATAACACTGTGGCCGAAGTGCGACATGAAAATTTCCTTACTTATGTCAATTGGCATTTAATGGTATGGACGCGACTCGAATAAGTGATCCAAGTCATAACAAATTTACTACAAAGAGGCGCACATTTACTCAAGTAATGCACTTAATAAAGTCGCATCTATACAAATCAAATGTATTGACATAAATAAGGAAATTCTTGCGTCACATTTCTGCCTCAGTGAAGAATAAATGTTTTTAAAAACAATAAAAAATACTTACCTGACATTAACTTCGAAACGATATATGTGTAATTTAAATGCAGGGTCCCTACCACAGGCTTCCTTTTTTGAATCGTCTATTGTTGAAAGACAATAGGTTTCCAGAGACTAAAGGAATAATTGCCTGGCTCCAGAAAGGTTCTAACCCCTTTCGCGGCTTGTGATAGCACTTGACGCTCCTGCTGGTCTGCCTCGGGCAGATTATTCCAAATGCACCATAGCTAAATTATTATTGATGCTTATTTACAAGTATTTTGTTTTATTTGATTTTTGAGGCAAGTACGCCCTGTAACCAAACCCGTTTGAAGCGATATAAACCTGAAGGAACTCGCTTAAATATCAAATAAGAATGGTACATTTCCTTTTGGTATTCACTCGGGGAGCATTGTCACAAAAGGTTAACTTCACGCCAAATGTTAATTCTTACAAGAACACTTAAATATATAATAACACTCAAATATAAAGGATACAATTACATATATAATGTATTTGAATTAATGCCACAATAATCTTCATCTTTTTTTTTTTAATTTAAACAGTCATCAAACGAACAGATGAAGACAGAGATTGAAACAACACGATCTGAATACAGACGTTTGAAGGATGAAATGAACAACGTAAAGAATACAGCAATGCATCAGGTAATTAAAATCTGCTGAGCAACTTATTTCATGTAAATTCGTGTAAATAGTTAAAAAGGCATTTTTCTGATCAAAAAAGCAATGTACATTCCTCTGCTCTAGTCTGTCCGCAAAAATATAAAGTTATCGAAGTGGCAATCAATAGAAACTTATTAATTAGGTCTCCCGAACGAAGTTTGGGGAGACTTATTGTTTTTTATAATTACTTTGAACTCATTCCAATTTAAATGTGCAATTCCAGTGATTGCAAATCTGGTACCACCATTTTTGAGAGCTACCATACAGTGTAAATTACCAAAATATGCGGAATTTCATGGGACTAATCATATTAGTAAGTCGACATGTTAACACACTTTTACACAATTATTTTGAAATAATCCCATGGGAGAAAAATGATCCCATGGGAAATTACAGAAATCCCATGGGAAATAATAATCCCATGTGAATAACAAAAGTCCCACGGGAATATTTCAAAATCCCATGGGAAATTGCATTTTCCCATGGAATTTTGAAAATACCATGTTTTTTAAATTGCCACAGTGTAAAATCATGCTAAGATATTTAGTTACAATTATGATTTTGTTAAGTCCCATGCGATTCCGAACATGTTGGTTATTCACACTACTTGGTAGCTCTCAAAAATGGCTGCACAAGATTTGCAATCACTGTAATTGCAAATTTAAATTGGAATGAGTTTTTTTATCATATTAACACACAGAAAAGTACCACTAAAAGATGCAGATTCTGTTGTGATGCCATGGTGAACATTACCCATAACCAATTGTTGACTGATACCCCACTGGCTTGCACTTCATAGCGAATATTTTACCCCGAGCGACCAGCGAGAGGTAAAATATCAACATAAAGTGCAAGCCCGTGGTAAAAATAATATAAATACCTGGCTACTGTTCATTATTTCGATTCTAATATGACACTCACAAGGTTCCGATTAGGAGAATCCCACCTAGTTCACATGAATGAAACGCCATTTCATTTCGCTAGTTTATCTGTGACGTTGCCAAAATTGATGTAAACTTTCCATGACGTTTATATCGAAAGTACCGTCATTTGTTTATGGCGTTAACCGAAAGTAAATATTATTTTTACCACGGGTTTGGGTACAAATTAATTAAGCGAATGAAGGCCGCCATGTTAGAATGTAGGATATTTTGAAAACCCAAATGATGTAGGAACATCATACTTGGTCCAGTGGTAGAACTAAACAAGTGCTACGCCACGGACATAAAATCATGTGACCTCGATCTCAATTGCACGGTCCAGTGGCAATGTAAAGTTTCTTGTTAAGTCCATTTCTCAATAACTATAAATGATAGGTGGATAATTTTCGATGTAGGTTGGCCTTGGGTAGTACATGTCAGTCTGGCATATGGCTTTTGTCCTTGGCCTCAAATTCACAGTCTAGTGAGTGTATTAAATTTCTCAGTATTTGTTAGCGGTAGGTCAATGATATTTTGTATATGAGTTGGTTTTGGGTTGTGCATGCCTGTGACCTGTATTTCATGGTCAAGTGAGAATGTCTGGTTTCTCATAATGAATAAATGGTAGGTTAATGATATTTGGGTTAGTCGTGGGTAGTACATAATGGCCTGCTATATGGCTTTCGTAAGTCAGAATTTCATTGTATAGTGAGCATGTTCAAATTCTGATAAGGTCTGTTAGATTTCACATCAATTTAGAGGCTAAGCAGGTTTTGGTGAGACATCTTTTTGGGTTCACTTGTGATGTTGAGTGTAGATCAATTAGCCCGAAATTATTTTGGATATTCAATTAAATCAAATCAAATTCATTAAGCGAAAAATGCATGTGGTGCTCTTAGAAAGGTCTTTAACATGTATAAAGTATCCATAGCCTTCTGCAATTGATACTCCTTCGCTCCTTATTCCTACAGCACAAACACCGACATGCTTCATATTTTACATGGTTAATTGGCGTGAGAGTGCTAATATCGATGCAATTGATCTACTAGATATTACTAAAAATAGGGTATTTTTGTTCTAACATTTATTCAACAACTTTGAAAGATAATTAAACTTCCCAGTTGCGGGTTTAGAGGGTGGGGTGGCCCGTTCCCCCTTAGGTTGGAACCCCCCTTAGCAGAAAGTATGGATCCGCCACTGCTTCCGTTTATTTTTTATTCTTTTTGTGATATTTGACAGACTAGATCACCCGACTGTTTCAAAACGTCACGAACGCCGTGTGCAATGGCTATTTTTAGTAGCATATTCAGTAAGCAATGAAGGGGTATGGAGTAAATGTACATGAGACAAAGTCTCTACAAATACATGGCAAAACAGAGCAATGGAGCAGCTCTTTTATTGTTGTTCTTTATCTTGAAGTCATCATGAGGCCTTCAACATTTCTTATAGTAAGTTCAAGTTCGGTGTCCATTTTGAGCAGCATAGTTCACATAAATTTACAAAAAAAAAAAAAAACAAACAAAAAAAAAAACAAAAAAAAACACACAAAAAAACTTAGTTTTAACGTTATTCCCATGGCCGTTTTTATATATTTTCAGATTACAACGTTCATGGAATGAAACAAAGACAAAACTCCAAATTCCGTGTTTTCCAGATAGCAAAACTGAACAAACAAACATTGAACTATTGTTTTTATTGAATTAATAAATGAATTTATAAGTTTTTCTTTTCTCTCTCAGACTTTTGAATGTTTACTATATATATATACATATATGAAATAACATTTGATGTTTCCAAGCACCCGATCGAGTTTGATTTAACTTTTTTCTCGCCCGCGACGAAAAGTCGCGGAGGCGAGACTTAGGGATACCGTTTTCGGCGGCGACGTCAAAAATTGCAAACTATTGTGAGTTAACAAATTTATGTTAGTTGTAGGTTCATAGTATTTGATGTGCATTAGTATGGATGCAAATTCTTACATATTCTATGGTCCTGGCCCCTTAGTCATGCATGAACGATTTGTAGAGCCTATACCAATAGTCCTAGGCACTTGATATTTGACATGCAGTTGCTTGGGGAGTACATACCGATTCCACGCCCAGATGGTGGCCCTGGCCCTGGCCCCTTAGTCACGCATGAATGATCACTTAAGATTTTAGCAAGCAGCTTGTACAGCCTATACCAGTAGCCTTGACCACTTGATATTTGACATGCAGTTGTATCTTGAGGAGTACATACTGATTTCATGCCCAGATTGTGGCCCTGTCCCCTCAGTCATGCACGAGTTATCACATCATTTTTGAAGGAAATTGTTAACACAGATAAAGAATTATATTTTTATGGCTGCTGCAGCAAATTTAAGCGATGCAAGGGGCGGGCGAGACATATCCCGTGTGCACAGTTAATTTAAGATACCATCTTAATCCGAATATAACACTAAAAATTGTTGGTTTTCGTTTTTGGTCGTATAACTTGAAGATCTTGCCAATCTGGCAGTGACGGATCCTGACCATTGTTGAATCCATGTTATTCCGTCATGGTTGACCGGTCTATTTAGACTTTCCAAACCACATTTGAGATGTAATCGTTCGCATAAAGTAATTTAATACTTTTTAAATGAAATAATTCCTGGTTTTCAGAATTCTCCAACGACTCAAAATGAAATAGATTTACTGTGGAAACAGTGTGACACACAGAAAAAGACCATTCGTACATTACATGAGGAAGTTGACAATGCTAAGTTGGAACTCAACAAAAAATTTGAAAAATACAAAGTAAGTACGACACCTATAGGAAATGTACCATCTGTGGATGATGAAATCAACATCTGAATTAAGATTTGTATGTACTCCTTTTATGGAGGATTTCCCCGACCGTTGAGATAAAACTAATTGCAACTGAAGAATGAATACCGGTATACAAATATTACTCAAACTATATAGGCGAACGACTTCCTCCTACCTCCTGTCTTTTGTCTTGAAGTAAGACTTCCTTATAGAATACTGCTGTATACCAACCAATCATCACTAGACCATCAACGTGATACAAATTGGTATACAATAATTTTCTATAGAATAGAATGCAAAAATACTAGAATAAAATGCCAAAACGCTGAGTGAATCGAAATGGCCAAATTGCTAAGATAGTTAGCTTTCCCTGTCCAATCACTGTAGCCTATCACCTCGGCATTTTTGGTTCGCACCCACTATGTAAACCACAAAATGTGTGTATTAGACACGTAACCATATATTGTTAAGGTATGGGAGTTACCTGCCCAAGTTCAGTGGTTCTTTCCGTGTGTCCCAAATTATTCCACCACTAAATCGACCACCGTGACTCTTGCTGGAATACCACTGAAAGTGGCGTTAAACCCCACGCAAAGAGACAGAGCAATACTTCGAGATGATATGCTGTTAAACGGCTATTCATTTTGGCGCCAGCAAATGATCTACATTCAAGTTTTTGGACGAGTTCACTGTACATGGTAGGATCATCTGATCTTACATACATACTAGATGGTACATCAGCACCCCGGTCAAATTGGGCCAGTAAGACCTACATGTTCTGCTCGATTGACTTACATTCAGATCTCAGTCACTATACATGGTAGGATAATCTAACCTTGCATATGAATGCATCTGGAATAGGACATCAGCACCCAGGCCAAATATGGCACACATTTTTCATCTGATTGACCGTCACATTCAGATCTCAGTCACTATTCATTGGAGGATCATCTGACCTTGCATATGCATGTATCTTGGATGATACATAGCATCCAGGTCTGATTGGATCACTTTGACCCACTTTTTCTGCTAGACTGACTTGCATGCAATTTCTCGGAATACTTCTGACAAAGATTTTAATTTTATTCGGATTTTAGAAATTTCCAGACTGACTCTCAAAGACTAGCCCTTTTTGGAATTATTGTTAGCAACCATGTTTTTTGGTGAATTGTAGTCAAAACTAATGTTTTCATTTTTTTATTCCAATTTGATGATTTGCATACATTAATAAAACCCAGTTGTACTGAAATGTATCTGGGCAGGCGAGACACAAGGCTCCGAGGAACCTTTACTTTTTATATACATTGTATTTTAATGACTAAGCCTGCTCTGTGACATAATAGTCTTATGTAGTATATTCATCCGGTGCCCTTTTTAAAACATTGAGGCTGAAAAGTGACAAAATTGGCACGATTTTGTCGGAATTTAGAGGTGAAAAAAATTCAAATTTCTTGAAATATTTGTTAGCCTTGTTATGATTGCACAGTTTTTTAAATTATTCAAATTGTTTAACTGTTTTTGCGACAAAGTAGTCTCATACAAAATTATATTGGAAATACACTGATCGTCTTTGAAATATTTTGTTATGAAAATTGCCTCTTTAGGGTTTTGAAATAGATCAGAAAGGATGCCATGGTTTCCATGGCAACGGGGACCAATACCAATAGATTAGAATTATTTTTGTGATTCATAGGTCAATAGCAACCTATTAAATGAATACCAGCAAAATCTGTGACATGCCATATATCAATGCTATTAAATAAATAAATACCGAAGTTACTGTGCACATTTCAACAAAATTATGTCTCTTCAGTGCAGATAAAATCTAAACGTTTGGAAGACCATAATCTCAAAGATGTTTAAAAACTGATAGAGAACAAATAACCAATATGATCTAAATGTTGAGCCAAAATCATCTAAGGACAGAGCTTTGTATGAGGGAAATACAGCTTAAAGTTTTCAGAAAAATTTACAAAAAATTAGATATTGCAAGGTTCCAAATAGAACTGGCTTTCGGGTCAGCACCGAAGTACTGACTACTGGGCTGGTGAATACCCTCGGGACTAACAGTCCACCAGCAGAGGCATCGACCCAGTGGTCACAAATAACTTAATACCGAAGATACTGTGAATTTAGTTTCTGCATATTCACATTTCTATAAAGTATGTCTCTTCAGTAAAATAGTTTGTTCTTTACAAAGAAACAATGTTTAAATACCGGTATACAAAACATGCAATTAAAATCACCGGAGGTCTGCGCCATTTTATTGCTTTTTTTGTAAGATTATTTTTTATTTAACCTCCCGAATACTTATTTCGACGCAGTCTAATAAAAAAGCACTACAAACATCACTTCTCTACAATCTTAAATATTTGAATCCCAAACTCCGATGCCTCATCATATAAAAATTAATTTAATATCATTGTTTTGCAGAAAGCTATGGTTTTTATTTTGACTAAAACGAGACCAGACGTTAAACACTCTGATGTATCCAAGTTAAGACATCTGCTTGGTAAAGCTGAAGAAAATCTCGACCTAACACTTGACGAGATTTGTTCAACAATGGAAGCAGATTTGCCTGTTTCTGCACCAATAAAAAAACTCCCAGTTTTGACAAATGCAAAATGTCCAGTAATCACATGCGAGGATACCAGTAAAAACGAACAGACTGTAACTATTGGCCAGCAAGATGACAATGGACGCAAAAGAAATGTGTCTTCTAGTGAAAAATTAACGCCAAAGAGGAGTCGCAACTCATTGGAAGCTTTTCAGCCAAGACATAAAATTAAAAGAACACCTGTTGGGAATCCTTCAAGATAGAGTAAGTACAAAGAACCAAAAGAACATCCTTTATGGCTTTTCGGCATTTTCCTCCTGTCTCTTCCTTATGGACATTTTTCTTTTCCTTTCACATTGCCTAATTATCAGTTTCTGTTCCCAATTTTGTTTTTTCCCATAGATTGATTGGTAGGAATGTATATTTTCAAATAATAACAGTGATGATCAGCATTGACATCAGACAATTCATCAGGATGGACTGCTAGGTGGCTGGTGTCGCAGAGGTATGGATTCGAATTCAGCTCAGCATCCTGCTTAATTTTCCCTTGTCAATAGCTTTTAAAAGCTGTTGGTTTTCGGAAATGTATTCATCTACCTTTGCAGATCACCTTAACATACATATTTTATCATTTATATACATGCACGTAAAGATGCTTGCAATATAATTATCTGTTAGTGAGATATCAGAGTAAAACAGACTACAACACACCGATATTTTTGTTTGAGATCGTGATCATGTCCAGATCATATCGTTGCAGTCCATCAAAATTCCAGGCATCATCTATATGCTGAAAAATCTATCTGTTTCTAGGTCACTAAACACTTGAACATAAAAGCATACGAATCAATTTAAACATTATATAAAATGCTACCCAAACTGACCAATACCGCGGAAAGTTAATGTCACGTCTTGAGGCAGTAGTCGGGTTCTCATTTTCCAGCAGTTATGTCACAGACTAATTAACTGATTTAGAACGACAGTCAATACTTATAAAATACTTTTACATATCAAATACAGTTGTAACTAGTCTTGATGATACGATAGCAACTTAACCTAGTCTTTATGATATGATAGCAACTTAACTAAATAATAAAAAGGAATTTATACTGTGGTTATTAAAGGTATTTCTGATTAAAAAGTAACATATATATTTCTCTATTTTTTAGGTATCAACGGATATCAGCTATATATGGTTCAAGTCTTTTATATTTGGTGCAGATATGATGTTTTAGTGGTTTTAGGAAGATTATATTTCTTATTTTAACACATATAACTGAATATTACAATCAATAAAGCATTTCTGGAACTTAAAAATATTTTTGGTTGGAGTACCCCTGGCGTCCGTGTCAACATTTGGGTGTATAACTCGGGTACTATACATGGTGACATCATCAAACTATGCACACAGGTGTATCTTGGGTTAACTCACAACCCCAAGGAAATTGGGTCTCTTCGACCTATATTTTCCGCTTGATTGGCTTTCATTCAAATTTATATTTAAATCATATCTCGGTCCATATCCATAAACATGCATCTCCAATCGTACATCAGCATTCAGGTCAAATGGGTCAATTTGACCTACATTTTCCGCTTGATTGACTTACATTCAAATTTTCGGACGAGTTCAGATGTAAGTAACTGTACATGGTAGGATCATCAAATCTTGCATATGCATGCATCTCGGATGATACATTACTATCTAGGCCAAATGGATCAATTCGAACAATATATTCTGCTTGATTGACTTTCATTCAAGTTTTCGGATAAGTTCAGATCTCAGTCTTTGTACATGGTAGGATCATTTGACGTTGCATATGCATGCATCTCTGATGATACATGAGCATCCAGTCGAACTGGGTCCATTTGATCTTCTTATAAATGTTAATTGACTTCCATTCAGATCATAGTCACAGTGCATGGTAGGGTCATTTAACCTAGATATTCCGTTTGATTGACTTACATTCAAGTTTTTGGACGAGTTCAGATGTAACTCACTGTACACGGTAGGATCATCAAATCTTGTATATGCACGCATCTCTCGGATGATGCATCACCATTCAGGCCAAATTGGGTCAATTTGGCTAATATGTTCTGCTTGATTGACTTAAATTCAAGTTTTTCGGAAAAGTTCAGATCTCAGTCTTTGTACATGGTAGGATCATTTGACGTTGCACATGCCTGCATCTCGGATGATACATGAGCATCCAGGTCGAAATGGGTCCATTTGATCTATATGTTCCGCTTTATTGACTTTCATTCAGATCTCGGTCACTGTACATGGTAGGGTCATTTAACCTTCGAATGTATATAGCGGTCTTAAACTTGTACGTCATTCGTTTTCATCTCAGGTTGCACAGCAGTTTCCAGTAATATTACCGTATCCATAGCCTAGAATGGCTCTGTCGGCGTAAAAGATTTGGCCAAAAATCTTTATTAATTTAGCCATTTTTCTGGTTTCTACTGGCACATTACCAGCAGTGTCACTAGCAAATGCTCGATATGGTACTTTTAAGGCAATGAATATTGCACTATTTGGTGGTCTGTCTACCGCTGTCTTGAAGGCAAGGGGAAGGTGTTCGAATAACATCCAGGACAGTCTATGCTGTTTCTACCTGCAAGTTCTGGAATAAACTGGTGTCAGATAACGATGTTAGACACAACCTTCTGGAACAATTCTGGTGATGGCTGATCTGTGGACTTGGAAATCTTATACTTACGTGACGGTATCCACGCAAGTGGTTTCCTTGTCCTACCTGACCGACGAACCGACCTGGGTGTTGAAAATAATGATTCATCAGAATCATCGTCTTGACGACCATTGTCTGATCCCATTGTAGAAGGCCTTCAATCATCTGGTATAGGAGAATCGGTCTTATCAGCATCTGCTTCTTCAGCTGTTTGAGAACGGGCTTCCCATCAAAATTTTCTGATTCAACGGATGTTGCATCTTGATTGTCCCGGTGAGATGTTTCTGCAGTAAGGGCTGGGTCACCGCTATCTTCTGGCAGATCAAGAACAACCACCTCAAATTCGATATCATCGTCTTCTGACGATTCTGGATAAACTATCGTCGGTGCCCTTTCTACTGCAGATTTTGCATGTTTCGATGGTTCCTTTCTTTTAGTTCTTGGCTTTGGCACTAGTTTGACTGGCTCTATCACATGTCATACATGCAACAGAACGTTTCTGTGTAAGTTTCTTTTGCGGCCCCTTTTCTGTACTGTAAAGACTTGGTTGATCCAGTATTATGTACGGCCTTTCTTCCCATTTGTCGTAAATCTTGTGTTTTCCGTCAAACGCCATCTTTGGAATCTTTACGAGTACGAGGTCTCCCTTCTTGATAGTGGCACTTTTTACCTTAGTATCATAGGAGTGCTTCTGCTTCTGTTGTGACTTCTTGAAAGCTTCCACTGCTTAGTTGTTGGCATATTCTAGTCGGTTCATAAGATATTTGATTTATGTGGATCCTGCGGTGTCTTTCCTCAGACCAATGGCAATATCGACTGGCAATCTGGGTTCTTTTTCGAATATGAAACAGTGTGGGGAAAGCCACGTTGACTCGTGCTTGGTACAGTTGTACGTATAGATGAGGGGTCCAACGTAGGCTTTCCAGTTCCCCTTGTCTGGTTGAAGTGTGCCCAACACATCCAAGAGTGTTCTGTTAAACCTCTCGCATAAACCATTTCCCATTGGGTGGTAATTTGTAGTGCGAGACTTGGTCATGCCTGTCACGTTGAGTCCCTTGATTATCTTTGACTCAAAAATCTGGTCTAAGTGAATCCGGTCTGGTATCCCATAGTGCACCACAAAGTTCTTTTAGAAGGCTTCAGCGGTTGTTTTAGCTGTTTGATTCCTTGTGGGTATAACCTGGGCAAACCTGGTGAAATGGGCTGTTATGACAAGGATGTTCTGATGACCTCTTCTAGGGTCAGGTAATCTATACACAATAGCTGCAAAGGTGATGTCTCTATGATGACTAGTGGTGCTCTCTGTGTAAATGGAGTTTTTCTTCGGATACATCTTTCGCAGAGGGATATCCAATTCTCCGCATCATACCAGACCAATCAAACATGTCTCTTAGTAGTGACAGTGTCCTGTCTTTACCAGGATGGCCCAGGTCGTTGTGAAGACTCTTAAGAGTGGCTTGTATATGTGCTCATGGTAACACAAGTTGTAATTTCTCATCATCGTGGATGGCGACATATCGGTAAAGAACGTCATCAATGACTTTCAGGTGTTAAAAGTGTCTCTTCAATATATGACCCCCCTTTCCGGGCTTTTCATTTTTCATCACTACATCTCTTCATCGTTAATGATGTCTGAAGTAGGTGTTCCAATCAGATCTTCAGTATCTCGAGGTTAGCAGGGAGACATTCTGTATAAGGTGCTGGTATTACAATGCTACAAATAGCATTGAAGGTATCGCTATTAATGTCAACTGTTTCTGTTGGTAATCTGCTTAGTGCATCAGCATCACTGTTGGTATTGCGAGGACGATACTTGATGACAAAGTTGTACTGTGCGAATTCTGCCAACCATTTGTATCATGTGGCGTCAAGCTTGGCTGTGGCTAGGACATAAGTTGAAAGATTATTGTCTCTCATCACGGTGAAGTTCTGTCCATACAAATAATCCTTCAACTTGTCGGTGATAGCCCACTTTAGCGCCAGGAATTCTATCGTATGAAGCGGGTAGTTCTTCTCCTTTTGTAATTCCTCGACTGGCATAACAGATGACATGATTTCTCCCTTCCTTCTCTTGGTATAGAACAGCTCCAAGTCTAGTATAAGATGCATCAGTATGGACTTTAAACGGCAAGTCAGGTTCTGGGTAGCTCAGGATTGAAGCATATGTCAGTCTTTTCTGCAATGTAGTAAAGGCTTTGTTTTGCTGTTCTCCCGATTTCGACTCTTTTGGTGTCTTTTTTTCTTCTTTTGGCCCTTCTTGTCTTTTGGAATGAATAACTATCAAATATTAGTAATTACTATATGTAATTAATCTGAAAAAGCTGAAATGATATAATGAAGATATAATTAAACAATAACATTAATTACTTCTAAAGTAATTGAGAACTGAACCGTCAGTCCAAAACGAAAAATCCAAGAGCAATGGCATTTTGGAAAAACAAAGAAACAAAGACACAGGATGATCAACAACTTCTCTTAATATGTACAACCCTCTAAACTGCAGGCTATCACATATGCGTAACCCACTCCTAGCTATCGTCTTCCTGTTAAAGATGTATTCTCATGAGGTTTCAGTCTCTTTTTAAATCTCCTGTATGAATAATTCTTAAAACTTACCTTATGAATGATTTTTTTTACTGATTTAAATTACATAATGACCATTCCAAATGATGTCAAAAAATTATGTACCTACGACTGGTAGTTTTCGAGAAATGAAAAACTTTGATTTTGGACCAATTTTGACCATTGATCTCAGCAAGAATCTGGCCTATTTTGGGATGGGGTAAAAAAAATATCATTTTTGCAAGAAAAGTATGCATCTCTTTTCTAAGTTCTTTAAGATATAATTGTCCAATTACTTAAAAATTAAAAAATGGTGAGTTTTGACTGCTTACTTTGCGGAAAGTTAAAAAAAACCCTAATTTTAAAGATTTCACGATGTCTTGAATTTGACAAAAAAAAAAAAAAAAAAAAAAAAAAAAAAAAAAAAAAAAAAAAAAACAAACATTTTCTTACAAAACTTTCTTATGCCATCACGGACCTATGCTTTATAGTAGTGATCACGAGATCTAACAATCTGGAAACTTTGACAGAAAACTTGATTGAAGGAATAGATATTTGTACAAAAAATGGTCCGAAAATAGCAAAAATTGGTGCAATTTGCACAAAACAAGGGGTTTTCAAATGATTTTAGAACCATAAAATGTATACGGACATAGCGTTTTCAGTTTAAAAATGATTTTTAGGGTTTCTCATTTTAAAAATATAGGTAATGCAGGAAGATTTTGATCTCCAGGAGATTAAATCATCATTGGAAACACATATGTAGCCACATTCTTGTGCAACTTCGATAACGATGTTACTTGATCCAAAGTCCATTTTATCCGACGGAGACATCCAAATTCCTTTTTGACGTGGCGTCCTATTCTCTATACATTGACAGTTATATGGATTTGTTTTCTTAACCAATACATCTAAATTCTCTTTCCCGTCGGACAACATCCATATTTCGTTACTTTGTCGAAGAAACCAAACGTTTTACTTAGACTCATTTTCGACATAGATATTCAATTTTTTTTTGCCTGTACGGAAATATTCGGAATCCTTTTCCTTGATAGAAATCACAAATTCCATTACATTGACACACACACACACACACACACACACACACACACACACAATGAAGCATCCAATTCTTTATGGATATCTAAAAGGGATATTTTTGTCTGAACAAAACGAAAAATATCCAAGCCGAGAAATCCAAATTTCATTTTCGTTTACGGAGAAATCTGGATTCTTTCTTTGATAGAGACATTCAAAATTCTTTCCTTTGACGGTGAAATCAATTAAGAAATAATCAACAGTAGCCATATATTTATATTTTTACCACGGGCTAGCACTTTATGGCGAATATTTTACCCCGAGCGACCATCGAGCGGTAAAATATCACCATAAAGTGCAAGGCCGTGATAAAAATAATATAAATATATGGCTACTGTTATTTATTTCGATTCTAATAGGACACTAAGGGACCGACCATTTAACCTGAAGGGGGGGGGGGTTATGGTTTTTTTTCTGGACAGAAAATTAACATTATTTTTGGGGGCAGAAAGCCTCATTCAGAAATTTTTTTTCATCACTTTGGCAGCCAAAATATTTTTTTCACATAAAATCAGATCCAAAATATTTTTTTTAGAAAAAAACCATAGCCCCCCCTTTCAAGTTAAATGGTCGGTCCCTAACAAAGTTCAGATTAGAATAATTCGTCTTAGTGCACATGGATGAAACGCCATTTTACGCAGTCAGTTGGTCTGTGACGTTGCAAAAACCGATGTGTTTGGATACAAAGCGATTGAAGGCCGTCATTTTAGAATATTCATTACCTTTGTCGTAGATACACGGACAATCTGCATCTTATGTTCGATTTTTGTTTTACCTCCTTACTTTTATTTCTTGACGGAGACAACATCGGGTGCTTTATAAGTTGACAGAGAAATCCATATTTAATTCGTTGAAGGAGACATCCATATTAGCTGTGACCAAGAGATTCATATTTTTTCCTCTTTGATGAAAGCATTCTGTTTTCTTTACTTTGAAATACACATCAAAACAAATACAAACAAATTACTTTTCCTGAAGGAATAGCAACGCCATTCAAATATTATTTCTTTGGCGGATACGTCCACATTCTATTCCGGTAACAGAGACATCCAATTTCTATTTACAGACCGAGACTTATTGTTTGTACATTTTGACAGATATCTCCAAATGCATCTTTCCTGATGGTAGAATCCAAAATTATTTCATAACGAAATTAAAACTTTACTTCTTTGCCGGAAAAATATAATTTTCTCTTTTACATAATGCCTTTATTCATTTACTTAGTAAGAGAGAACCAACTCCCATTTCATTCATTCATACAACAAAATACTTTCTTTTTGTTGACGAGAAATTCTTTGATGGAGACGCTTTTCAATTCAATTTATCTTTTTGTGGACGTAGACATCTTCCTGCAGATATTTAAATGCTCTTTTCTTTTTTGTTTTGCAGATCAATTTAGATTCTAAAGACATGAAAATCCTCTTTTTGTTAGACATTCAAAAGTATGTACTTGGTCTTTGACCAAGACGTCCGCATTTCTTTTTCGTTTAGTGCGTCTCATCCCAATTCACCAATGGATACAATAGTATTCCAAAACTCCGATATAGATATAAGAGTCATCCGAATTCTTTTTTTTTTACATCTAGTCATGCAGATTCTTTTCCTTTGACGTAGAAATCCTTATTCTAATTTTTTTTTATAGGGACATCCAAATCTATCGAAGAAGTCGATACAGTCACCATTTTGTTGGGGCTCTGTTGCTAACAAATAGGCTTTTTAAAGAACTGTTTGTTATCCACAACTTTAGGTAATCACTGCAGAAATTTTACGGTCGACATCTCGATATTTTGGACCATTATGGGATATTTTATGAAACGATATGGAGTAAATGTACATGAGACCATATCACATATGTTAAATCCAACTGTAATAATTTTAATGAGCTGTATGGTCATTTCGGAAATTTATTCTTCATCAGCAGAACTAGAACCCATACATGGCAATGGCGGATCCAGACTTTCTTCTAAGGGGGACACATAATTTCTAAAAAAAAAAAGGGGGGCAGAACTCAATTTTCCCCCAAACCCCTAGGAATTTTAAATATTGTCAAACCTAGGGGGCACCCCCCAAATCCATCACTGCATAGGAAATCCATTTTTTTCCAAAAAAAAAA
>MJUU01058039.1:60946-72611 GCA_002080025.1 Modiolus philippinarum
CTAGCATCAAAACTGGGAGGCGATTGTTGAGCATGAATTAAATGTAGTCAGTTTAGAAACTCGATCAAGATATGGACGACGCGTGAAATTTAACAGATTTTATAGTGATTATGTTTGCTGATCATGTTGATGTAATCAAATGTCATATGAAACTACTACAAAAAAAAATCTTTACAATATAGTCCAGTATACAAGCCATACAAGTAAACTTCAAGAAAATTGTTCATAAACAGACAAAACATAATGGCTGACAAATGTTCAAATGGCCGTTTTGGCTTGGTACAGGCATTTTAATAAGAGATGTGAAGTACAAGACTTGATACAAGCATTAAAATAAGAGACGTGAAGTATAAAAGTATGTATGTCCATGTATAATTGTGTCAAATGGTAGCAAATGGTATTCGGTATTCCAGTCTGATTTAAAGGAGTATTCCGGATTCCTGTTAAAAGCCGGTATTCCGGATTCCAGGGGTAGGGGGGGGGTTACACCCCCTTTTATATCGAAAATGAACCATTTGTATGAAAGAATAGACGAAACAACCCCGGATTTCTGGTGTTTCTTATCATGAAAAGATTGTTTTTCTATTTGAAATACATTTTTCTCGAAAATGTTAAAAGCGTGACATTGAAAGGGATGAGCGTGAGAGCGTGATTTGGGGTTGGAAACCGTGACTCTCACGCCCAAAGCGCGAGACTTGACAGGTCTGGCTAAACATTGCAATCGACCTTTTTATGTTTTCAAAACTAAAGCTCATATACTATTCTTTATACCACTTAATTATCACCGCACTTTCGAAGAAAGTTCGGGGATAATGTTATACCCTCCGTCTGTCCGTCCGTCCGTCACACTTTCTTGTGACTCAAACTCCTACTACTTTTTGGGGATTTAGGGATTTAATTTTGATGTAGAATTGTTGCATATAGTCTGTAGATGCTCAATAAGCTTTCGGATTTTTGATATTGCTCTTAGTGTAAACAAGAGGCCCCAAGATGTCAATTTTTACACATGTGGCATGTCACGGACACAAACTCCTCCTACATTTATGGATTTATGGATTTAATTTTGTTGTAGAATTGTTGAATATAGTCTGTAGATGCGCAATAAGCTTTCGGATTTTTTTTTATCTTTATCTTGGTGCAAACAAGAGGCCCCAAGATGTTGATTTTGACAAAGGCCCAAAGATGTGGATTTTGACACATGTGGCATGTGACTCAAGCTCCTCCTACATTTTTGGATTTAGGGATAAAATCTTTATGTATAGAACTGTTGCATATAGTCTGTAGATTTGCAATAAGCTTTCAGAATTATGATTTCGGTTCCAACTTTGGTAAATTTCCTGAAAATATCAAAGAAATTTCAGCATATAATTATGTATATTACCATTTTTTTTTCATAGAAAATTGAGATTTTGAATAATTAGAATTCTGAAATGCGATTCCAAGTTTGGTAAATATCCTGAAAGTCTCAGAGACCACTTACTTTTTGGAATTCTACCCAGCAACCATACTTAAATAATTTGTTTAGTTTAGGACAAATACTTTCATCAATTGGATTTCAAAAATTTTTTATTCCAATTTTGATAAATTTCCCGAAAGTCTCAAAGACCACTTACTTTTTGGAATTCTACATAGCAACCATACTAGAATTATATGTTTAGTTTAGGACAAACATTTTAACTAAATGGATTTTAAAAATATTTGATTCCAGTTTTGGTAAATTTCCTGAAAGTCTCAAAGACCACTTATTTTTTGGAATTCTACCTAGCAACCATACTTGAATCGCTTCTTAAATTTAGGACAAACACTTTCATCAATTTGATTTCAAAAATATTTGAATCCAATCTTGGTAAATTTCCTGAAAGTCTCATAGACCACTTAATTTTTGGAATTCTACCTAGCAACCATACTTGAATAGCTTCTTTACTTTAGGACAAACACTTTCATCATTGGATTTTCGTGTTGTTCATATTTGTGTGTGTGTGTGTCTTCATTTTTCTTTTCTGTACCGTACCCATGTTGTGTCTCCCTTTTTTACTCTTTTTTGTTTCTAATGTTGCCATTGTCCTTGGATTGTTCGTTTCGGATTGACGGTTCGGTTATCACTTACTTCAAAAATATTTGATTCCAGTTTTGGTATATTTCCTGAAAGTCTCAAAGACCACTTATTTTTTAGAATTCTGTCTAACAACCATATATCCTTAACTTCTTTTTGTAAAAATAACTACTATCAATAGTTTTATTTTAAAAAAATGGGAAAAATTTTGTCCAGGGGGTGTCAAACAGGGAGTACGGGGAAAGCTGTCGTTCCGACAACATCTAGTTTCAAACTGCTTTTCTTAATTCAAACTGTTTTTATTACGTTCAATGTGAAAAGCATATGAAATATGCGGAGGTGTTTGTCTTAGAAACCACTAAGGAGCGTGTTTTGATGCACTTTCTCATTATTCATAGTTATCTCCGTGACCACCTCTAGTAGAAGAACAACAATAAAAAGCGTTGTTCCATTGCTTAATTATGCCAAGTATTTGTATAGACTTTGTCTCATGTACATTTATTCCATATCCCTTCATTATTTATTATTAAGGCTTCAAAACACAATTATTAAAAAAGTTCTTCAATAGACATTAGTCCCTTATGGAAAAAAAATTTCCGGTTCCCAACACTTATTCAAGATTCTCTTTTTTACTTAATACAATTTCTTTAACTGTCCACAACCTTTCAATAGCGATAGATGTTGAGTTGCTAGCAGACACTACCGCAATTGAAGGGAAGGTTTGGCACGGCGCCATGGAATCGGTTTGACCCACATTTCTTTTGGAGTGTCTGTGCCGTGTCGGGACCATTAGGATCGACGGTTTTTCCGATAGTTTACGCCTGCGTTGTCCTTTTGCCTCGTGGACTTTGGCTCTTGTGAATTCTGTTCGGAATCTTGTGATTACCCCATTTGAAAATTGTTGTTCATTATTTTATGCTGTCCTCCTTTTTGGACACAGAAATGTTCTTCATTTGAAAAACAGACAAAAACAAAGTTATGTAATGCTTTATATATTAAACTGCACAATGCAGGAAAGTAATCCTGACATAATGAGTCAATTTTGTTACCAGAAACAACAATTTGAACAATGTATGCCGACCATAGTCATGATAGTAGACAAGAACAATTTCTAAATAGATCTAAATTAATGGAATGATGTCAAAAAATCACTTAACTATAATTCGAACAAGTCTATCACAACATATAGCTTTTAAAATGTTCTACAAATTACTGACAACTACTTTTCAGACTTGGAAATTGATTAGGGCTGCAGATAAATTGACATTTAAGTTTAGATTTTAATTGCATCAAAGTTATAAACATCTCTTAGTGGCTTAAACATTCAATTAACGATAGACTTCAATGTCAGTTGGGTATCAAGTGTTAAAAGGTGATTTGCTGCTGAAACCTAGACAAAAAAATCTTCCATTACCAATGATGCACTTAACAAACCCCCATTTCTTACAAAAACAAAGAAGAAAAACACAAGGAAAAAGTTTGTAAAATAAAACATTTGAGTGGGTCAGGCATTATCTTCATGGTACTGTGATGCTATTGGTTGGGGTAAAGTAAAACTCTAGATGATTCTATGTCCTCTAAAAGAAGTATTTATAACAGACATTTACATGTGTACAGTAACTGCCATGAGAAAGTGGTCGCTGCTTAGATATTTTTGATATCACGTTGATAATTTGTAATGTTAAGAAATAGAATTGTCCTAACAGATAGACTGACCCAGTCAGAAAATCAGTATAAATAGTCGAGATGTCCTTAAAAAGAGAATCCATACGGTGTCTGTAAGAGAAGAGAAACACAAGAATAAACATTTGAGTAAGTAACACTGTATAGAAGCAAAACATGCATAGAAGCTAGAACCGTCGTTTGATGTAGAATTGTTTTACATAGACTGCTTGATATAAAGTAAGGTGTTACAATACTTAATATAGTAAGATGAGATAGAAGTACATTTTCGCGAATGCTTATACATGTAGTGTTGATTAACATCTTTTTAAAGGTATTGACATCAGAAAATTCAGCAGGATGGCGAGCTATATTCGAACTCGTACGTCTACAGTACAATCCACCTAGCAGTCTCTATAGTGGAGTTGTTGACGGACTGCCAGGCCGGATGTTGTCTATCATATATACATATATAGCTGTTTGCAACATTATTAATTGTATAATTACACCTTATGGAAGTAAGCTGTATTCTGATTGGTTAATAGCCATTGTATTTTTTGGCAAATACCCCTTCACCATGGTACTTGTCCCGGGGTCATCTGTGCGCTTTAATGATATAGAAAACAGATATGTCATGATAAATCGGGGTATTTGCCAAAAATACAAGTCTTGGGTCTAAATTTCCCTCGCCTTTCAGGCTCGTAAAATTTTACCGCCCCGCGACTTGTATTTTTGGCAAATACCCCTTCTTATCATGCTATATCTGTTCACAATACCTTTGTTCTGATAGCAATATCGATCATGCAGCGATTATCTTATAATTTGCTACAGCATGGGTAAATTAGCCATGAACAAAAATCTTTAGTGCTAGTTTACTAACTCAAAAAACAAATTCACAACAATCGCTTATTCATTCATTAACTGTGGGCTATATTAAAGAAGCGACGTCAGCTCAAGATACCAAGATACAACGTTCTTTAAAACAACTCAGGCTTCTATCTATGAAAAGTATCTTGATAGTAGAGTATGATCTCGATCCTTTCGGTCAGGCGAGGTAAAACCATTATAAAACGGTAAAACAATCATATACTGATATACCCCAATACGTTTCTATACATAAAGGAGCAACGTGGAAGCCATTGGCAAATTCATTCCATTGGGACACATAGTCTAATGTAAAAAGATACGTTTGCAAACAACTTGTTTTTGTGGAACAGAAGGACGTAATCTCGCATTTACTGCTGTTTGCAGAGCAGTATATTCGTACCTGATATTACTCTCGATTTCACAGGAGTTCAAACTGTGAGTGTCTTGGTTTTGAATGTGGTGTTTTTATTTCTGCTTTTGTTACCTGTCAAACATCATTGTGTTTCTGTGTTCTCGTTTTGTCCATATCTTTGGTCACAATGGGCCATTTTATATTCATCCATCTGTCATTGTAAACATAGAAAAACTTGGATGATTAACTGTTTATGGACTCTGCCTATTTTGTTTTGCTGTAACCTTGATACTTCGGCTGACACACGTGTTTTCGTACCCGATACTGCACTGAATTTTACTGACTTTCAAACACTTTAAAATGTTTTTGACAACTGAAATCATACTTTCAGACAGAAACTAACCCTATTCAAATACAAGATAGACGGATAGCAAATTGTGTTAACTTAATTGCAGACATCTTGAATCTTCATTTATATGCAACTCGAATCTTTTATTATTAGATGTATTAAATTAAAGATATAAGCGTTTTAGCTCTGATCAAGTATCATTAAACGAGATGAATTTGTTGTAAACACAGAGCACAATGCACTGTATGAAAGACCGCCATAAGTGTAATCAAAGGACAGAAAAACAACTTGAATAAGCCATTTAATTCAATACTGTATGCTTGAAGTAATTGACAAAATAGAATTCTGACAAAGTCCGAAAGGGCCCCGCCCCCTTGTGTGCCCCAAAAGTCTGTTTGCAGAATTTCATGGAAATCATAAAACAATTTTGGGGGAAAAACATAAATAAAAAAATCTTAAGTTATTGTAAATTTAGTTTCTACATATGGCTGCTTTGACAACTTATGTCTCATCTGTTCAGATCAAATCAAAACATTGAAAATAATATATGAAGGTCATTTCAAATTATCATACGACAAAGTTAATTCTCAAAATATGCACTTTTTCATATAAAAACGAAGTTTTTTTCCCAAAAATCATTTTCTGATTTTCCTAAAAAATGAAAGGGAGCTTCTTTCGGTCCAGTTCAAGTTTGAGTATCAAAATAATTAAAATCCCTGAAGGCAATCTTAAGTTATTGTACGACATAGAGCTTATTCTCATAATATGCACTTTTTCATATAAAAACTAAGTTTTTTCCCAAAAATCATTTTCCGATTTTCCTCATAAAGGAAAGGGAGCTTCCGTTGGTCAAGTCCAACCTTGAGTATCAAAATAATTTAAATCCCTGAGAGCAATCTTAAGTTATCGTACGACATAGAAATAATTCTCAAAATATGCACTTTTTCATATAATAACAAAGTTTTTCCCCAAAAAACATTTTTTGATTTTCCTCAAAAAGGAAAGGGAGCTTCCTTTGGTCAAGTTCAACCTTGAGTATCAAAATCATTAAAATCCCTGAAGGCAATCTTGAGTTATGGTACGACATAGAGCTAATTCTCAAAATATGCACTTTTTCATATAATAACAAAGTTTTTTTCCCAAAAATCATTTTCCGAATTTACTCAAAAAGGAAAGGGAGCTTCCTTTGGTCAAGTCCAACCTTGAGTATCAAAATCATAAAAATACCTGAAGGGAATCTTGAGTTATGGTACGACATAGAGCTAATTCTCAAAATATGCACTTTTTCATATAATAACAAAGTTTTTTCCCAAAAATCATTTTCCGAATTTACTCAAAAACAAAAGAAAGCTTTCTTTGGTCAAGTCCAACCTTGAGTATCAAAATCATAAAAATCCCTGAAGGCAATCTTGAGTTATGGTACGACAGAGCTAATTCTCAAAATATGCACCTTTTCATATAATAACAAAGTTTTTTCCCAAAAATAATTTTCCGGTTTTCCTGAAAAACCAAAGGGAGCTTCCTTTGGTCAAGTTCAACTTTGAGTAAAAAAAATCATAAAAATCGGTGAAGGCAATCTTGAGTTATGGTACGACTGACGGACAGACGGACGGACAGACGGACAGACAGACGGACAGACTGATTACTATAGGGCGCCTCCATTTCATGGCGGGGCCCTCATAAAAAGATACATATTTTTTATCTGTTTAATTAAAACATTTTCGCGTTGACATCAAATACACATGTAGTACTGAAGTCAGTTGAAAATCTATCGTGGATCTGTAATTGTAATGCAACATTTATATAACGAAAGTTTTGATTGGTCAGAACTGACCGTCAATTCCACCACCTACACACCTGGGACATGGTAGGTCCCCTGTTTAGTCTGGTTCCTTGTATGATTACAAATACACAAGTTAAAGATAGAACATGAAATCGATTAATGGTTTTTAATTGCATTACAATCGCAATAACAGTACATTATTTGAATACCCGAGGGCGTCAATCTTGATTTGACGGTCAAAATATCCGTTTACAGGCTCCGCTACGCCTCGCCTGTAAACTGCTTTTTGACCGTCAAATCTACGATTGACGCCCTCTGGTATTCAAATTATGTACTATTATTGCTTACATATGTAGAAAAAGAACATAACAAGTAACGCTTTTACTGTTGTTCTTCATGTTGAAGTATCCATGAGGCCTTCAACTATGAGCTTTGCTCATACCTCATAGTAAGTTCAAGACGGCACCTAGCACCAGAGCCATACCCAACAGTTTCTTACTATAATGTCATTTTCATAATTTTTAGATATGTTCTTAAAGAAGTGCCGAGGATTCAATAAATGTCAAGATAATATTGGCTTGCCGATCTTCTTTCCATGGAAATCGCCCTTAAACATTGATCATTTTTGCGTTTTTTGAAGAAAAATTAAGTTCTAGATTTAAAATTAATTGAGGAATCATTTCTAATCTAATCGGTACCAGAGAAACAGAAAAACAAAATTAAGGTTTAAAGGATTTACAGAAAAATTGATTTGATATAGAAAATTAAGTTATATTTTACTAAATTAAAGAGTATGTATCACGCATTACGAAAAAAAAAAAAAAGCACGAAATGATGAATTATGCAGTCAAATTTACAATATTTTAAAGACTTCTCATTTTGTCGATTTTATGAAATTCTGATATTGTGTTCTGCTAATAATAAGCTACTCAAAAATGGCAAAAGCTATATAGGTCACCGAGTTAGTTTAAGAGTAAATCATAAAAATACGCAACTTTTAACTAATCTCCCGTCGGTAAACCCACAGAAAGTCCGCCAAATTGGAAGGCACAAATGACCTTTTCTCAAAAACAATTGAAATTACTTTGTGACGTTACAGTTATCAACATCATATTCACGGGAAACACTGTCTTCTTCTGCGAAATTCTCCAGATAATCAAAATAAGTATTTTATATATTGATTGCAATATGCTTATTTTTTATTATATATGTATTTATTTATTGTATATTTGTATATATGTATTTTAATTGTTCTCTGTACCAATGTTTATCTGTGGTTTTTAGAGAATTAAGAATCTTGAACCTTCTTCTGTGTCTTCTATTATCTCCCCTGACACTCTTCGATATGCCCTTAAAGGTGTAACACAACTAATTCCGTCTCCCATTGCCTCCCATGTTAAATTGCACATATTTCTGCGTTCGTAGAATTTGTATCTGAAGTTCAAACAAAATTAAACATGTCTCATCTGAAAGACACATCTTTCGGTAAACTCTCATGAAAAAATGAACCGACCTTAACTGTTATATAAGAAAAAACTGGTTCCCGGAAGGTCACAGCCTATGGATAGGGACTTCCTGTCTAAGTTTTCACGGGAAAAATACCTCCGCTTTCATCTTTGATAGAATCTTAAATTTTCAACGAAATGGTATAAATTTAGGCTGAAAAGAATCTCTATTGAATGCTTTCTCAATTTAATTCATAATGACTAGTCAACCTTTTTAATCTACGACACTATTAACACTTCCTTGGAACTATGTTGTCTCAAATAAGGACTATATTCACATATGTGCCTGACTGGGTTCCGAATTAGTTGTGTTACACCTTAAACTGGCAAAGTTCCTTTACAATTACTGTCATCCATTGCCCGACAAAAGCACTAGTGTCTTAAGCTAGTGGATGATTACAACACATAGACAAACACAGGGCACTTATCAAGTCGATAGTATTATAAAAAAGTGAGATGTGGGTAGTTAAAACAGGTGGTAAGAATTATATTTCGAAATTACAATTAAGATAAATACCAAAATTTTAAAGTATGATAGTATGAATAGTATATCCATATGAGAAATTCTCTCACGCACAAGTACACCATGAGTGTATACATCTCTCGCACGTGGAATCTTTTAACGGACTCCACACTGAAGGAGAGACAAACCCCAGTCGTAAATGGTGAATGAAAGGATATGGAGTAAACGCACATGAGACAAAGTCAATACAAATACATGGTAAAACAAGCAAAAGAACAACGCTTTTATTTATATTCTTCATCTTGAAGTCACAATAAGGCCTTCAACAAAGAGCTTTGCTCATACCCCATATTAAGTTCAAGACGGCCCCTAGCACCGGTTTGGGCGGAATTCTTTGTTGATTGTCGAACAACGCTGTCCCAAGTTCCTATCGTTGTTTGCGTTTTTGTCTTATTTTTTGTTTTTCCTTGCGCAGTTCTTTAGTACATTGTGGCATGTATTTTTATTTTTCAGCCATTGTAGATATTTTCTGTTATCCTTTTTATTTTATTACAAGTTATTGGGTAGAATAGTTGTTTTGTTTTAATATAAAGATAATATAAAAAAAAATCACAGAAAAAAGTTCAGAATTGTGATTTTCTGTACGTGGTCAATTTTTTTACTCTTTGAACAATTTTGCTATCTTAACATTGTTGTTTGTTTCAATGTAATTTCAAAAATAGTATCATCATACCAGACTGAACGTATTTCTGTAAAATAGACATAATAAACAAAACATGTCAGCATAGATAAAAATATGATATTTTAAGAAAGGTATTGAAATCTTTTGAATGACTTTAAAGTACATTATTGATGTCTATCCGCTGAGCGCCGTATATATGGTCTATTATCTCATATAATACTGTCTGGTTAATTTCTGTAGGATGATCCTTTACATTAATCATATATGAAACCAATTTAACAATAAATATACCGAAACACTACGTTTTATTCAATCATATATCGCAATTTCTCATAATCTGTCAAAATGTCATGGATGGATGCACATTCAGGCACGCTGTCGTCTTGTCGACCTCTTTTGCTTATTATGCTTTTTGATTTTCAGAAAATTCGATTTGAAAGAAGTGATGAGACATGTATGTATACTATTGAACTTTAATGATTTCTTTTTGCTTCAAACGTTTCATGTCCTTACGGCTATTTCCACTCTTTCTGTGTTTTATCGAGTTATCTATATGATTACTTCCGAAATGATGGGATATAAATTGTTAGGAATCACCATATTAAAGCAAATTTTCCAACGATAAATTGTAATTTTTTATATATCTAAGCTCGTCCATAAGTTGTATTATTTTAGATTATGATTAATAGGCATATAAGAAATACTCATGATTCTTTGTGATAGTTCTCAGAGAATGTCATTTGAATATTTTTCTGTGTTATTGTTGAAATGACATAAAAATAGAATAGAAACACAACAAATCAACATCATCAAAAGCATTTGACAGCGCATAAGAGAAATATGGTTCATAGGTAATATAAAAGTCACGTGGAGCGTGAATCGAGCTTCTATGATAATTTTAAAGCAGTGTCATCTCTGAACCCTTCAGGATCTAGACAAGGATGCACGTCACATACTTTACTCTTGGTTGCCATAGATTTGATTTAAAGGAAAACAACAGCAGATAAAAACAGTATAAAACAGGGGACAATGTTCAACCACTTTGAAGATATAGACTACAGATTATTTGGCTAAAATATTAAGTACCAATACCTATCTGAGGAAAAACTGATATACTGAATAATTACTTGAAACAGAGTGTTTGTTCGTAGCATATTTTTTCGAAATTCTATATACCATCTGTAGTGAACTCTTAGACCAACTTCGGAATTTTAAAGCATTTGATAGCAATACAAGAATTTAAAAAGATTATTGCAGTTGATATTTATGCAAATAATAACATCGCAAGACCTAATAATTGTCTTCATTTCATATTTCAGTTTAAGCTCTCTCACACTACGACGTTCTGGGCCAACATGCCTAGACGTTCGAAAACAATATCAAATACATAGACCCACCTTGTCATATGCTGTAGAAATTAAAAATAGTTGCTTCTTTGACGCGTTCATAACGTCAAACCAAGGAAAAACAACGAAAATAAGCTAAATTCATACCTTATATGTAGTGCCTACAAACTACGAATGTCATTCATAGCGTCTTGACTTACTTGACTAAAGCCATTTGTGCCGCGGAGGCACACAGACCAGTAAAACACTTCTCCTACTTCTCGGTTCTGAGCCATTCTAACCAGGTTGTTCCATATGTACCACCCAGCATCCATTTCGGCTTGTACAAACCTACATGCATTGCGTGCAAGACAGTATTTTGACAATTTGTCGTCAGATCAAATTCTTCGTATTTGGTCTACATTTAAGAAGACACAGATGAAAATTCAACAGAAAAGATTTACAAAATTACAAAAACGGTTCAACTAAATAAATTGCGATGATTATTTAAGGATGTAGTAAGGTGAAGTTTTTGAAATTGATATAAGTTACTTCGGATTTCTCGGGTTTTATCCATATTCCTATGTTATATTTCTTGCCCCATTACACCCAATTTTTTAGTCA
>MJUU01058042.1:0-18990 GCA_002080025.1 Modiolus philippinarum
AAACGAAATACAATAAGGTCTTTCCACTGTAGTGGGAAAGACCTTAATCAGAAGAATTACTAAAAGGTCTTTCCCCTGAAAGGGAAAGACCTTAATAATAAAAATAATCGGAAGAATTACAAGAAGGTCTTTCCGACTGGAGTCGTGAAAGACCTTAATAATCAGACGAAATACAGTAAGGTCTTCCCGAAGGTTCGGGAAAGACCTTAATAACGATAGGAACTCGAGATAGCCGGACTTGGTACCGGCACCAGCAAAAGCCAGTGGTAGGGTTAAACCGGTTTATGGGTACCCAAACCTCCCCTTTCTCTATCCCGTTTCCCTATAGTATCATAAACATGTGAATAAAACCCAATACAGGTAGACTACTAACTCAATGACCACTATCTTGGAACAGAAAAAGCATAAGACAAAACGTAATTTTGAAAGAAGGGTCAAAGAGTGCTCGCCGCTAAACTGCCGGCTAAATATGGATGCGTGGAAAAAATTATGTCAAATCAAAAATTAAAACTGACAAGTTGCGGTTAAAAAATCAGAATAGTAGATTTTATTGTTTTTTTATATTTTGAAAGCAAGATAAGACTTAATAGAGAAAGCTTTAAGTGTCAAAACTTACGATGAAAGTACAATCATTAAGAACAAACATTTTTAGTGTAGTTTACAAATAACAAAGCAGCAGTCATATCAGCCGGCAGAGTACTTTCGCAAAACCCGTACCTGGTTGACCCGGATATATCAGAAGTTGACCTGGATATATCAAGCGATTCTCCAAACGTTTCAATTGATATAACTTTTTTTTGCAAGAGTTCACACGAAATCAAGCTGATAAAAGTAAACATATTTTACATTTTTCTCTTTCCGAATAGCTATTCAAAACAGTCATAATTACAGAAATAGATATTCTAGACGTCTGAAGAATTGAAGAAACTAGGTCACTGATATATCCTGCAGAGCTTCCATGTTTTCACATTATGACATCATAAAAGTTCTAAGGAACGATAGAATAACGTATAAACCAATTGCTGCAGCAACATTCAAAATCGACACGATTTCGAGTATTTCGGTTAAGATATCATCCGGTTACAAAACGTTCTGTGATAACATGATTAAAACTACAGTACATGTTTTATGAAGCTGAATATTGTTGAGAAGTCCCGCGTGTCGTTGGAAGAATTTGAAAGTTCAGTTCAATATTAACAAAATTAAAATACAAAATAAAGGATGATAAACAAGTTATCAGGCTCCTGGCAGCTAAAGTATTGTAAAATATCATCCTGCTCGCCAGAATATGAAACTCCAGTCATATTCTGGCTCACGGGATGCTATTTTACGATTCAAAGCTGTCAAGAGCCCGATAACATATACGTATCAATTGCCGTATATAACCTCGACTAATATCACCCCTCGGACCTTCGGCCCTCTAAGTAATATTGGGTTCTCGGGTTGATACGGCATCTGGCATCTGGGAGATGGGAATTGACATGGGAATTGAAAGTTCATCAGGAAACCCTACTGATACTCCCACAACACCATAAAGGGAGGAGATTATTGAAAATCACAATAAGCAATGAAGGGATAGTGAGTAAATGCACATGAGACAAAGTCTCTACAAATACATGGTAAAAAGCAATGGAACAACGCTTTTATTGTTGTTCTTCATCTTGAAGTCACCATGAGGCCTTCAACAATGAGCTTTGCCCATACCTCATAGCAAGTTCAAGACGGCCCCTAGCACCGGTTTGAGCGGAATTCATTGCTAGATGTCGAGCAACGCTACATCCATGTTTATTCTGGCCATGGAAGCGGGATTGTCAACAAACATTAAGAAAACTGGCAAAGTGTTCTTACAATCACTGTCATCCGTTGCCCGACAAAAGCACCAGTGTTCCCAGCAGGTGGAGTCCAATCACAACATATAGACAAACACAGGGCACTCATCAAGTCGATTGTGAGAAAACTTGGCATTATAAATTAATCTGTTTTAACATCCTTTGGCATCAGAGCGGATGATGATAACAATCAGCTCCTCTACATCTACTGGGTCCCTAAGCTTCATAAGAACCCATACAAACAGAGATTCATTGCGGGTTCTTCCAGATGCACCACTAGGCCACTTTCTAAGCTCCTTACTTCTTTATTGACCGCAGTCAGAGATGGCCTGAAAAGTTACTGTGAAAAAGTCTACTCCACGAGCGGCGTCAATCAAATGTGGATTCTAAAAAATTCTAAAGATCTTCTCGAACAGCTATCCTCTAGCAGTCTTACCCATTGCCACAGCATACAAACCTTTGATTTTTTCTACTCTTTATACTACCCTGCCACACAATAAATTGAAAAACAGTAATTTCGGATTTGATACATCAATGTTTTTGCACTAATTACGGAGAACGCAGATACACTTATTAAGTAGTAGGGAAAGACAAAACATATTTTGTAAAGAACAAACAAGAAGTACACTGAGAATGACGTTATCAAGATGTTGGAATATTTTTGATAGACAATATTTACAACAGACAATCGGGATTCCCATGGGTACTAACTGTGCACCACTTTTAGCTGATCTATTCCTTTTTTCGTATGAGGCGAAGTTTTTACAATGGCTTACACAGAAAAAACAAAAACATTTAGCCCAGTCCTTTAATTTCAGCTTCCGCTACATAGACGATGTACTTTTTCTAAATAATCCAAAATTCAAGGAATATTTACACCAGATCTATCCCGATGAGCTTGAAATAAAAGAGATTACTGGTACACTTACTTCAGCTTCGTATTTAGATCTTTTAATTTACATTGACGAAAATGGACGTTTGAAATTTTAGCTGTATGACAAACGTGATGATTTTAACTTCCCAATTGTGAACTTTCCCTTTCTGAGCAGCAATATACCTACCTCTCCAGCCTATGGAGTGTACATTTCACAGTTGATTCGTTAATATCGGGAATGCAGTTTATACAGTGACTTTTTAGTTCGAGCAAAAACAATGTCCCAAAAGCTGCTTAGTCAGAAATTCTATGGCCGTCACCATGACACCATTGACATATATGACGTGTCTGTGTCCCAAATGAAAACGGACATTTTCAGCTAGATTTAACGTCTTCACGGATTTGACTCAACCCTGGTTTGACTCGCTGATAGTGTGACGAATGTCGCTAGCGGAGTAGGACATGCTTACCCTTCCGGAGCACCTGATGTCACTCCCGGTTTTCATGGGAGTTCACACTATGAGTGCCTTAGTTCTTAATGTTATCTTTTTATTTCTTTGCATTGTAGCTGTCTCACGTCCTTGTTTGGTCTTTGTTTTTTATCTGTTGCCGTTTTTGCCAAGTCTTTGGACTTCGATTTTTGTAGTCATCGCTTCCCTTGTTCCTTCTGTATTCTACTTCCGTTGTCTGATACAGATTTTGCCATGTTTTATTCGCTATATGTCATTGTCACTAAAACATCATATATACTGTCATATGGTTATAATTTGAATTCAAAATAATAATCACGGAAATGTCAAATTTCCTTAATTTTTAGTAGGGTAGGGGCCAAAAAGTTTGTATTTTGAATCGTCCTGAACGCTTCGTAGATATGCACGTCATAAAAGACAATTTCAACAATTCAACTTTGAAATTTATAAAATTCTGAAATGTTGAAAATTCCAATTTTTCAAGAATATCGTACCAACTATTATATTTTATCAATATTTTGTTGTTAAAATTGCATATCACGATGTAACTTATGCATTTTTGAAAAGATAGTAAAACATTGGCATGTTTTGTTCATATACATGTAAAGACTGGAAGCTTTTGAATTTTAGGCATTATTTTGCTTTGGTAGGGGTACACTTTTCGGTATTAAAAGTCCCATAAAACATTCCTTGTTTTTCTAACTCGCGTTTTTAAGATTACCAATGTACAGATTAGATCAAATTATTAGCATTTCTGCAGATATGTCCTCCAGATATAAAATATATAACGATTTAATAGTGAATTTTGAACTAATCTAAAATGCTGAAACTTCCAATTTTTCATCAATTTCGGGCAAAATATTGAGTTAAAGTCCAAACGGGTGCTTAAATACCACATCATGATGCAGTTAATGCAACATTGCTATATGAAACACGCATTTTGCGTGTTCTTGTTATTTTTTCGTGAACGGAAACCAAAATAGACACTTTTAGAGAACATATTTTGGGGATTAAGTATGTTTTATGGATGTAGAAAGTTTATATTACTTCAAAATTACCAAAATTTGTACTAGACGAGGAAAAAGAAGGACAAAACTAAGGCGAAAACGAAAATATTCAAAGATATCTTTTGTTTGCCCATTCAAAAGTGAAATCATGTTAGCATATTGAATACTAGTATTCATGAAAGAATTTTAGAAGAAAACAACAATTGTCAGGATATGGAAATAACCTCACGGGTTTCAATAGACCATTAATTTTATACAATTTCAAGACAAATTTTATGCATTTTCGTCTTTATTTTATAGGGAGAGTGTTCAGATTTATGGCTTTTTAGAGGATATTTGGTAAAGAAATGTCACGTATGTTGATTCTGTCTAAAGTTACAATCTAGGCTATCATTTAAAGCAAATTCGTTATAAATGTGAGGAATCAGTCAAAATTTTGAGGCAATTGGAGGTAAAAACTTTTGCAAAAACCATTTTTTTTCAAAATTTTGTCTAGTGGGTCCAAAATAGGGGCCTGTTCCACTATAGCGTGCAGATTATTCTCATATTAACATGCTTTATTTTGAAGAAGGGTATGTAAGCGCACTTGAAAGTGGGTGAAGTTTATAATATATTGGGGGGGGGGGGTGCACTGGGGGTTATTCCAGCCCATGAATTACTTTAAACGGTCACTTAGCTTTGACTTGTCAGGATCAAATTTACATTATAACAAAACAAGGGATCTGTGAGCTCAAGTTCACCAGAGTGAGCTCAAGCTCACTAGAAATACCCCCGCTCTCAGCTTTTAGTGGCCTGCACAGGTCTGAAAATGCATCTAACAAAATAATACATAATGACTGAAAATTTACTAAGCCACTTAACAGGAAGTAGTAACCTGACAGATATGAAAATGCATCCCACAATATGGCATGACTATAAAAAGCTGCTGACAAAATTTCAAGTTTGTTTCATTTACTATTGCAGAGAAATGTATAACGGAAATTGTGACAGATGGACGGAATGACTGAAAATTGACTAAGCCAGTAAACATGAAGTAGTAAACCAACAGGTCTGAAAATGTATCCAGCAATATGGAATGACTATACAAAGCTTCTGACAAAATTTCAAGTTTGTATCAAATACCATTGCAGAGAAAACCTTGACAAATGTTGTGACGGACGGGCAAAATGACTGAAAATTGACTAAGTCTGTAAACAAAAAGTAGTAATTCGGTACATCTGAAAATGTAACCCACGATATGGCATGACTACACAAAGCTGCTGACAAAATTTCAAGTTTGTATCATTTGACATTGCAGAGAAAAGCTCGACGGAAATTGTGACGGACGGACAAAATGACTGAAAATTTACTAAGTCGGTAAACAGAAGTAGCATCCCGACAAGTTTGAAAATGCATCTTACAATATGGCATGATTGCGCAAAACTTCTGACAAAATTTCAATTTTTTATCATTTACCATTGCAGAGAAAAGCTTTACGAAAGTTGTTATGGACGGACAGAATGATAAAAATGACTAACAGGAACTAGCAAACCGACAGTTCTGAAAATGTATCCTGCAATATGGCATGACTATACAAAGCTTCCGACAAAATATCAAGTCTGTATCATCTATTAACATTGCAGAGAAAAGCTCGACGAAAATTGTGACGGACGGACAAAATGACTGAAAATTGAAGTAGCATCCCGACAGGTTTGAAAATGCACCCTACAATATAGCATGACTACACAAAGCTTCTGACAATATTTCAATTTTTTATCAGAAAAGCTTAACGGAAGTTGTGACGGACGGAATGACTGAATTACGGAATGACGGACACGGGTAAAACAGTATACCCCTCCTCCTTCGGAGCGGGGGTATAAAAAAATCAATTAAAAAGGTAAAACAACCATCCATTATGTTGGCTAGTTAGTTTTAGAAAAGATCTATGAATGCACTTTTATTAGGGTCAAATATTAAACTATAGACTTTGGTAGCAGAATAGTTTGTTTCTGAATAGCTACGCATATTTAGATGACAATATGTTTAAATGTATTTTTCAGTGGGTTTGATAAACTAGAGTCACACTACTAGCCATCTTCGATTTAGTATGGTCCTACCGGACATCATTTTTAAAGTTGACCATTCTGGAACTTTTTCGACAGAGTTTAATCGCAATTTGCGTTGTTATTTCAGAGGAGAAGATCTTGAATGTTTTCAAAAATGTAGAAAGTTAATTAAACTATGTTTCCCGCGGTCTACCATCTCAGACTTGGTGTGGATCTATCAAACACCATTTCCAAAGTTGGCGAACAAAGAACTCTTGTAATCTAGAAGAATTCTAATGCAATTAATTGGAAAATAGATTCAGTGAAGACCTTAAAATGTATTTCACATTGGGTTCAATGTTAAATTGTGTTCCCGTCAACTTTTTATTTGGAAAGCACGTTTCAGACACAGATTTAAAAACCTCACCATCCAAAAACTATTGTAATCAAGCCTGATAAAATGCATTAAACGACGAAAATTGTTTCAAGGAAGACCTTTGAATGTATTTCCGAAAAAGAATAATGTTATACTATGGTCCAACTTGAGCTTAAACAGCGGCAGCAGATTACAGGAACATAATACATGTAAAATTGTATAAATCGAAGTATATAGACATGGCAAGAGGCAAGAAACGAGAAAACGGTAGTCATTGAAAAAGAAAATAAAAAATAAATTACATGAACATAACATTCCAAATTTCAAACTTAAGCTCTTACAGTGTGAAATCTCATAAAAGCCAAAAACTACAGGTAAGCTGTTTAACAAGATGAAGACTTCTATTCTATTTCATCTAAAAGAAATTTCGAAGAGATGTATCACTATAAGGAGGTGTATTTGCCAAAAATACAAGTCGCGGGGCGGTAAAATTTCCCAAGTATGAAAGGCGGCCGTCTTTGATGATGTAGGAGCATAAAAATTTAGACACAAGACTTGTATTTTTGTCAAACACCCCGACGTTCATGATATATTTAATTACACAAAAAATATTTAATTACACAAAAATATCTGTATCATTAAAGCGCACCGATGTCTCCGGGATATAAATACCACCGTGAAGGGGGTATTTGCCAAAAAATACAACGGCTATCATAATGTAGCTTACTTACATTAGGTGTAATTAACACTTTTATTCCACGTGCAGTAACTATATAAAATGCAAAATCATTACCTCTTATATTCCCATGAATGGCGTCCTTGGATATACTTTCTAAATCTCTAACTTGTGCCTCTAAAACCTCTTGCGACTGCCACATTTTGTTTATTTTTGAAATGAGTTCATGGTAAGACTGATCCAGTGTCTTCGATCGTAAATCCTGAATCTCCTGTTGAAAATGTGCACCCCCAATTCGATGTACTGCCTGGCAATATAAAATACAACAGAACAACTATCTTCATGTACAAACATGTGTAAAGATTGGAAATTTTAGCGGGGAAAATATGATCGTATTAGTTCCAGTCGTATTTAGCTAAAGCTTATTTCCAGGTCTTTAGTTTAATTCATTTGTTTTAAATTGGTCATTTATATTTTAATGTTTGTTGTAAATTCCTTGGCTACGAAGACACATATATTGTTTAAGAGAATGTAAATTTTGCACAAACCAATCATCTTGTGTATATTTTTACTTCCCTACACTCATACAACTTGCAATATAAATAATGTAAAATGCAAAAAGCAAAACACCTATTTTGTAAAGCTAAAACTGGAGGTTTTCGTTTATGATTGTGATCGTAGTGCGTGATGGTGGTGCAGGAAGTGACGGCATCAGAATTAATGTCACAAAATATCACGTGATCAGAAGAAGTGGAATACATGGAATGACACATGCCATAAGCGTAAGAGTGAAATGGGACTCCGTTGGTATGTTATTGACTGATTTTTGAGCTCGTATGTGCGATCAAAAACCTCAACTTGCAACAAGTAGCCAATTGGAATGACTCTTGAATGATCTTTATTCATTCATCATTTGAGAGTCATCGGCAATGGTTACTGTTATTTCTATTCCTTGGAAATATCCTATGATGCCAACATTCGTTGAAGCATTTAGTTATGAACATGATAAAGTTTTGGTAAGGGACCGACCATTTAACCTGAAAAGGGGGGGGGGGGGGGGGGGNGAAAATTTTTTTTTTTCACATGTATCAACAAAATATCTTTTTTTAAAATTAACATTAATTTTTGGGAGAGAAAGCCTTCTTCAGAATTTTTTTTTTCATCATTTTGCAGCAATTATTCCAAAATATTTTTTTAGAAAAAAAAAACCATAACCCCCCCCCCTTTTCAAGTGAAATGGTCGGTCCCTAAGTACATTTGTGTTTTCTTTTGCCATTTTTGACTTCATTGATTTCACTTTGTCGTAAACGCTGGAAATAAGGAAAGCATGCTGCCAAGGCATACGAATCTATAGACTTTTTTCATCGGCTAGGTAAAAATCTGCTTTCAAGACTCATGAGTTGCTTACAGCTATGCTCAAAACTCGGTTATGGTTTAGGAATAAATGCAACTATTCATCAATTCACACGACCTTGTTATTGAGCTTTTTAAGGCAAACAACATTATATATAATGTATTGTATAAAACTCATACCAAAACAATTTCCATTACATTTTCACTACCATAATCTTAATGCTACCACAACCACCCAAAAGCGAAATGATCGCGTTTGCAATGTGTTGACTAATTCATGAGTGATTGAGCACAGCTTTTTCACTTCCAAAATTAACAAAATTGCACACAACTTCATGCAAGAAACTTTATTTTTCATCATACAAAAACACATAATATAAGCAAACGCTTCAAGAAACCACATCATGAAAAAAAAATAGATGAATAAAAAATAAAAAAACATCGAAGCAATTTCCATCCTCGCCATCACTATTTCATATTAATAACCACTTTCCCATCCTTGCAAAAACCATAGTATTCACACTTACCACCACCATCCAATAAAAAAAATGAGCATGTGAGCATAGTAATAATTAATACGATTCAAAAGCAGTCTAAACATCACAAACCAAATGGTGGTCACTGGTGTAGATATAATTGATAACATCCTATTCGAGGGAAATAATTTTATATGATTAGAGGTTTCTTGTCAATAGCAATAATTAAAAAGAACGAGTCATCTACCCACAGATTAAAAACGAATACGTATTGCTCACCTAGGACCTGTTTTTTCCATTGTCACCAGGAGACAAAGTATTCATCATCAGTTCACTAGATGTTACAGCTTCTAAGAAGAATTTCTAACATTGGTGGCCATCTTTAATGAGGTAGGAACATAAGGTTACAAAAAGGACCAGCCATTTAATATTGTGATCAAATTTAGTTAAAATTATTCAAGTTGTTTCAAACGAAAAGATCTTTGAATGCATTTCCCACAGGGTCCTTTTTGACCTATGTTCCCCACGGGTGGTCATCTTGAATGAGGTGGAAACATAAAAAAACAAACTTTAAAAGGAGACAACCAAAACATTTGTATGTTCAAATTTAATCTAAATTGTTCGAACGGATTCTGAGGAGTTCAAACGGATTCAGAGGCGAAGAATGAATGCATTTCCCATAGGTTCCTACGTTACGTTAAACCATGTTCCGCGTTGCCGGCCATCTTGGATGAGGAACGAACATAAAATTCACACACTTTAAAGGGGACAACTACAGGACTATCATGATCAAATTTGATAAAAAAAAATTGTTGAAGCCTTTTCAGAGGAGTTCTTCGAAAGTGTTTCATATAGAGTAATAAACTATGTTCCCCATAGCGGCCATCTTTATGATACAAGAGTATAAAAAAAAACTTTGAACGGTACCACAAAAGGATAATTATGCTAAAATTTAATCAAAATTGTTCATGTGGTATCAGATAAGAAGATATTTGAATGAATTTAAACGTCTCTCTTAAATTGTTTTTGAATATTTGAATAAAGAAAAACGAATAAAAAGCATGCTAATTCCAAAAAATGGAACAAACATCTATGTGGATCGTCAGATATTCTTTAAAAGGAGAGTCTGATATGCTGAGCATTTCTGTAATATATATAATTTTTCCTCTATCCTAAATCCTTAATCCCCACCCCACCCACCACCCCAAAAATAAATAATCAAAAAATAAAAGTAGGGCAAATATTCCAAGACGGGTATTCTATTCTTATGTTTTTAAGGGAAGATCTTTGAATTAATGTTAACGGACTGACGAATTTACGTCGAATTCCGAGTGATGGCAAAAGCTCGAAGAGCTAAAAAGCGCGCTAGCATTGAAGTAGTTCAGGAGTTATGTCATTTAAGATATGTGCCGAAGGGAGCAAAATATACTTTTGCACTGTTAGTTCATGCCCGCTAAAAATATAGTCGGTAGGATCCCTGTAAGGTCCAATCATGTTAAGTACGTCATTTCCGGAAAAAAAACTGGTTAAAACTTATTTGTCCAAGACTAATAGAAACAACCAAATCTGCATGCGCACTTTCAAACTTCCTCTGAACGCCAATGCTATTTCCGGTCAATATGATTATCATTTGAGGAGAAAACGTTTGGAAAAGCGAAAGCCAAAGTTGAGTTCTATGGGATTGCACAAAACAGGAAGTGATCCAAACGTTGTTGTAAGGTAAAAGCCTCAGCGGATAATGAATCATAAATTAAGCTGTTAAATATGTGAGAAAATCTATATAATAAAACAAAATAAAAATGGTATATTTGGCCAGGATTAAAAAGTAAAAAACACAAAAATGTACAAATTAAAAAAAAAACGAAAATATTTTTCTGTTTTACATTTTTAACAGTGACCAAATATACCATTTTTATTTTGTTCTAAGGATAATTTGTAGCCGATGCACAACATGAATCTTCATAATTTTATATTATTTTTAAAAACGATAACTGATCCTAAATTTTGATTTTCAAAAATATTCGACCCAATGGTATGATAATTACTTCCTTATTCGATCATTCAGTGAATACTACAAAGTTATTTAATGTATATCCAGGCAATAGACCCGAATATTTTCCCGAGGTAATGGAAACAGTTCAGTGTTCTATTGCCCGAAGCCAGCGACTGAGGGCAATAGAACACTGAGCTTTTTCCATTACCGAGGAAAAATAATTCTGACCTATTTCACGAAAGGATATAGATTCATTGAACATGAGACCATAACACATGTGTTAACTCCAACTGCAATAATTTTTATGAGCTGTATTGTCTGACTACACATAAATAACTGTTTTATTACCTAATCCTCACAAAGGATAAATAAGTTTCGGAAATGGTCGTCTGTAAAATTCAAATTTACTGCAAATTATTTACTTATATTATTCTGATACACAAATGATCATTGGCAGCAAAAATGCTTAGTAAATCTGAAAAAATATAATTGTATTTTGATAAAATTAAAAATCAAATTATCTACAAAAGTGCAAAATGATGTATATGATTTCATGTTGAATCATTTCATAGTGTTAATGAAAGTGCATTTGCTTTACATATCCATCAATCATGTCAATGCAAAAAATCAATTTCACAAAAATCAATATGGTTTTAACCACTAACATTACTCAGGAAATAGAACAGTTAAGAATATACATAAAATCATTTTGACCAATCAAAGTATCCCGGCAACAGAACAGCAATGAATATTCGTGAAATCGTTTTGACCAATCACTGTAGCCAGGCAATGGAACGGCAATGAATATTCATGATGAAATCATTTTGACTAATCACAGGAGCTAGGCAATAGAACGTGCCAGGCAATAGAACACCATGATATAGAACTCTTAAAAGTAACAATCTCCAAGATAGTTCAAAACACAAAATACTTAATAAATCATATAAAACAATACAATTAGGTAATATTTTGGAATAATCAGAATCTCGGATTAGTTATAGTATAAATACATATGCATAGTAAAAGATGAATTTTACAATATCCTATATATTTCAAAACGTCTATATGTAAGGGTTCAGTGACTCAGGATCTAAAACGCTGCTAGAAAAGGTGACTGACTTAACTACATTTGCAGGAGACCTGACGCTTATTGATTGACAAAAATAATTTCATTGGCAAAAAATACATGTGAATGAATAGCATTTGTACACTAGATATAAAGATGGAATATAAAACAAGATGATCTCAAGGGCCTGTATCACTCACCTCGACCATAACTGACATAGGGAGAAGATTGGCATTTCGATTAGGAACCAATATTAAAGTATATTCCCTGCTGGAGGCCACCTTGGATTGGATGCAGACATGACAGATGCAAATTTCAAATGGCCACCCAGGACTTTTTGTGATCAAGTTTAGTGCCAATAGGAACACTGATTTCAGAGACTTAATTCTTAAATGGAATCCAATATAAACAATGTTCCCGCTGGTGACTATCTTCAATGAGGTAAGGATCTGCAGTATATATTTTTTGTGGTGGTCAATCTAAAGACCATTGAGACTAAATTTGGTTCTTATTAGACTAGGAGTTTCTGGGAATATCTTTGAATGTGTTTTCTAAAGAGTCAAGTATTAAACTATGTTACAGCTGGCAGAATTATTGGATGAGATGTAGGCCTCCCGGATACCTTAATTTGACGGAACCATCAAAATACCCTTGTATTTAAATTCGACAGATTGTTTCTGAAAAAATCTTTAAATGTGTTAACATGTAGTGTTCTCCCAAGCTTTCAAAAAGGGCATGTTGCTTCAGTTCAAAAAGGGCTTTTTAAACGCGTACAACATGGTTAAAAGGGCACATGTTGAACGCGGAAGACGAAGTGAAAAGGGCAATATTTGAATACAAATTTGATGTAAATATTTTGAAAGGTATTTCTAATGAGATATAAATAATTACATTTTGTACATAAAAACTGTTATAAATAATTAAAGTCTGCGTGATATTTATATGTCCATTCAAACACCAAATTCTAACTCTATTCAGAAATAAAATAAGAGAGAAATCAAATTAATTTATCTGATAAACTGTATTCAACTATTTCCTCACCCAAAAAGGGGGAAGGGTTTGCAGATATTATATCATTTCCATTTGTTAGCCAAGTTTCATTTAGGTATTTTATTTTTCAAAAATAAATCTTACGTTTTAGAATTGAATGCCGTCATGAGGTACGTATAACACAAAAAGGGCATGGCATCACATAAAAAGGGCATGGCGTCACATAAAAAGGGCATGGCATCATTGCAAGCTATACATGCCAGTAGTATATGGGGACAGTTCGGTTAGCATTTGTGGTGGTGGATCGTGGTGGAGCCGGAAATGACGTCACCGGAATTGAAGTAGACCGGAAGTGACGTCACGGACGTCACGTGACCGGAAGCGGAAATCACATGACCGAAACACGAAGTGTTAACACTGCGCATGCGCAACCGGAAGTGGCCCTTTTTGAAGCCCTATAAGGCCATATTGACCGGAAATGACGTGTTGAAAGAGTGCAAGACCACGCAGGGGTGTAACGGGAAGGTATCGGAGCGCGCATGCGCGACCGGAAGTGGCCATAGCCCCATGTTGTATACCGGAAGTACCCCTTTTTGAAGCCCTTTACGGGCCTATTGACCGAAAATGACGAGTTTAAAGAGTGCAAGACCCCGCAGGGATGTTGTAAGTGAGCAGGCCACAGTTTCGTAAATTTTACTAGGGTACTTATCGGAGTGTGTATTCCTGGTTTTAGGTTTTACTATATTATTTATCAGTTTTAACAGATAAAAATCAAGTTTTATATGCTCATTTGCTAGGTATCATGCCTATCTTTAATTTTAAATGAAACAAATAAAAATTTAGAATTAATTTGGATTATTTTAAAAGTAAACAATGAAGGGGAGACTACTCCATATTTGCATCCTGTGAAAAGCGCACATTTTTCAACCTGTACTTTGAGGAAAAATAACTTTCTTCGGAGCCGATCAACCCCCATTCAAAGTCCAATTTTTAGAATACTCATGTTTTGTCCTTTAGAGGGATACAAAGTTTGAACCCCATATATTCGCGGAAAATGATGTTTTGAATGGCTGAAAATGGTTTGTTTTGGTAATTTTGAAGCACTGAGAACAGTTATTTGTCAATGTTTGTATACCATTGTTTCCACTTGTAGAATTTGATATCATATTAATTTTTATTTCAAAGTAAAGTCCACATGAAGAGCTTCGTTTTGGTATATAACAACATATATTTGCAAAGAAAAACAAATCCTACGGTAGGGGGATGGTTTCATCCCACTGTTTACTTTAATGACGTTGGAAAAAACTGTGTACTGCACCCTTTAAAGGCATATAGGAGAGTTGAGGATCAGCTGCAAATGTAGGATATATTCATCAGTGATATATGTTCCATTGGTAAAAATACAGGTTTAGCTGTATTTTTAATTTTAACAATCTTCATAACATCAATTTCAATCTGGTGATTCATGAAAGTCCATAGCAACCAAACCCAGTTCTTTTAATGGAAAAATATACATTGCTTATGTTAATTATGACGCGTCATTTTCAGCGACTTCAAACATGAAACCTCTTTTGCCATAACTTTATTAATATTTAATGTGCAGCAAGAAAAGTGGTATCAAAATGTTCGGCATTTAGTGAACAACAATAATATATATAAATTTGTCTGCTTTTCCATGCTAATTTACTTTCACGAAACATCAAGAGGAACATTCTAAACCGAAATGATAAAAAATTGACTGCTGTAAAAAAATTAAGCATATGCTTGCTTTTACTAATATGATGCATTTTATTGGAAATATGGTATTCTTTTTGATATTTTATAATACTGAACTAGTAATTTGACTGAACAAATGGGTATTATATACTCATTTTCCCAGAAAATGTGAAACAATATCACTTAAAACCCTTTGTACACCATTCAAGTATTGAATTATCTGTTTCACACCAAATTCTGAAAATATTGATCCTTTGTAAAGATTCATAATTCAGTTATTTTTGTTAGGACTGATAAACTATAGATATCAATGTGATCGCAACTTCATAGAGATGCAAGAAAATTAAAAAACTAAGAAACCGGGAGAAAAATTTTGCCTTAAGTGAGCAGGCCACAGTTTCGTAAATTTTACTAGGGTACTTATCGGAGTGTGTATTCCTGGTTTTAGGTTTTACTATATTATTTATCAGTTTTAACAGATAAAAATCAAGTTTTATATGCTCAGTTGCTAGGTATCATGCCTATCTTTAATTTTAAATGAAACAAATAAAAATTTAGAATTAATTTGGATTATTTTAAAAGTAAACAATGAAGGGGAGACTACTCCATATTTGCATCCTGTGAAAAGCGCACATTTTTCAACCTGTACTTTGAGGAAAAATAACTTTCTTCGGAGCCGATCAACCCCCATTCAAAGTCCAATTTTTAGAATACTCATGTTTTGTCCTTTAGAGGGATACAAAGTTTGAACCCCATATATTCGCGGAAAATGATGTTTTGAATGGCTGAAAATGGTTTGTTTTGGTAATTTTGAAGCACTGAGAACAGTTATTTGTCAATGTTTGTATACCATTGTTTCCACTTGCAGAATTTGATATCATATTAATTTTTATTTCAAAGTAAAGTCCACATGAAGAGCTTCGTTTTGGTATATAACAACATATATTTGCAAAGAAAAACAAATCCTACAGTGAGGGGATGGTTTCACCCCACTGTTTACTTTATTGACGTTGGAAAAAACTGTGTACTGCACCCTAAGACCTTATTATATGATGCATGCGCGACCGGAAGTGGGCGTAGCCCCTGTTGTATACCGGAAGTAGGTTATTTTCCCAGTTGTTAACCGGAAGTCCGGAATGTTCCTTCATTATTCCCCTTTTATGCCCTTTTTCAATGTTATTCTTTGTATTTTCTTCCCTTTTCATCCAATTTTCTTTCTTTTCTCGCCCTTTTTTACCGTTGGTATACCTTTTCAACCCCTTTTCAATGTTGTTCTGCAATCTAATGTTTACTCTTATACCTTTTTTAAATGTTATACCTTTTCAACCCCTTTTTCAGTATTGTTCTGCAATCCAATGTTTCACCTAATATCCGGGCGTTGTCATTCAGCAATTGTCATTGTTTTTCTGAGGGTGTCTTCTATCAGGTCCGCGTTCGTCAAAGGGAGGTGTCTTCTATCAGGTCCGCGTTCATCAAGAGACATAACCTTGGGATTTCCCGCGTTTTTTTGTAGGTGTCTTCTATCAGGTCCGCGTTCATCGCGGCCATTTTGTTTTTCTAAGGGAGATAACTCTTACTAGTTAATTTCCCGCGGTTTAGGGTGTCTTCTATCAGGTCCGCGTTCGTCAAAGGGACATAACTCTTGGAACTTCCTGTGTGTTTTGGGGTGTCTTCTATCACGTCCGCGTTCACCTGATCTTGATTTTGTCCGAGACTTAGGCGACGTGTTTTATGATACTACTCACGACTGCTCACATGACTCACGAGTCACTCACGAGTACGTTTTTGACAGTGTTTTCGTGCTCATTTCATTATTCAGTGGTGGTGGTGGTGGTGGTGGTGGTGGCGGTGGTGGGGCTTCTGCTGCTGCTGCTGCTGCTTCAGGATAAGAAAACAAAATCATGTTGTGAATTTCGAGTGAATCCAGCCATTATTTTCTCGATCCATGAAGGGTCACTCTGCGTTTCACCAGGCTTGTGACTGGCTATCCAAAGGATAGGCCGCATTCCCCCTTCCTCCCAATCCCAACTGTCTTTGTTTTTTTGCTTAACGTGGTTTCGTTGTCTTCGGTCGGAGGTGGGCCATATGAATCCAATACTTCATCAAAGAGATATCTCCTCTTATCTAAAGCATGATTCCAAGCTTCTCTTGTGTCATAGTCTTCTTCTTCTTTCAAGCGTTGAACTGCCTTCTTGATCTTTCTATGCACTGGGTCTTTCCGCATATTTGCATTCCAGAATATGCCCTGTAGATAAATGTCCCTCATCTTGTCTTTGTAGTCCTCGTATAGGTCTTCAAATGCAAGTTGGCGTGCCTTGTCTTCTTCATGTTCATCTTCAATGTATTCTTCAACCCTTTGTTGGTATTCGGACTGATTACACTTCCTGGCTTTGGTTATTAGTATATCCCATGGTGATGCCCAACGTGTGTCACTTCTGTTAGATTCTTCATCCGTAGCATACTCTGGTTCTTCAGTAGCATTGCTTTCCTCGGATATGTCAGACTCCGTTTCTATATCTTGCTGTCTGTCCATCTCTTGCTTTATATTATGAACCAATTGATTGTGACGTCGAAGATTGAACTGTCGGTTGAAATGATAATTACAGCTATCGCAATGGAACATTCCAGAGGTCTTCACCCCTCATGATTCGTTGAACGAATGAGAAAATTATAATAAGCGAAGCTTTAAGTACAGTTTCATTTTGTAAAATGTCTATCCTTAATACGTTCACAAGACTGACTCACGAGTAGTTTACTAGTATGGTTTTGGCTGTGCTCGCGTGCTCATTTCACTATATTGCTGCTGCTGCTGCTTCTACATATTTGGATATGGCTACTGCTGCAATAACAATACCCTGACAATAACCCTAGCCCTATCTTTAAACTTACCCTAACCCTATCTAAAATCTAACAATAATAGTAATAAACAATGTTCTGTCTATAGCATAAGAGAAATACATGGTACCGCTCAGAACAAATAATGAATTTATCTAATGTTGGAGACAGAACATTGATTATTACTATTACTGTTAGATTTTAGATAGGGTTAGGGTAAGTTTAGAGATAGGGCTACGGTTAGGGTTAGGGTTATATTGTAATAAGGGTAAGGGTTAGATTAGAGAAAGGGTTAGATTACAGATAGGGTTAAATTATAGATAGGGCTAGGGTTAGGGATAGGGTTATATTGAAATAAGGGTAAGGGTTAGATTACAGATAGGGTTAAGGTTAGATTGAAAGAAGGGTTAGGGTTAGATTACAGATAGGGTTAGGGTTAGATTACAGATAGGGTTAGGGTTAGATCATAGATAGGGTTAGATTATAGATAGGGTTAGGGTTCGATTATGGCAGAGAGAATTAGTATTTTTTTTTTCATTTCTAAGCTGGCAGCAGCAGCAACAGCAGCAGCAGCCATATCAAAATATGTAGAAGCAGCAGCAATATAGTGAAATGAGCACGCGAGCACAGCCAAAACCATACTAGTAAACCACTCGTGAGTCAGTCTTGTGAACGTATTAAGGATAGACATTTTACAAAATGAAACTGTACTTAAAGCTTCGCTTATTATAATTTTCTCATTCGTTCAACGAATCATGAGGGGTGAAGACCTCTGGAATGTTCCATTGCGATAGCTGTAATTATCATTTCAACCGACAGTTCAATCTTCGACGTCACAATCAATTGGTTCATAATATAAAGCAAGAGATGGACAGACAGCAAGATATAGAAACGGAGTCTGACATATCCGAGGAAAGCAATGCTACTGAAGAACCAGAGTATGCTACGGATGAAGAATCTAACAGAAGAGACACACGTTGGGCATCATCATGGGATATAGTAGTAACCAAAGCCAGGAAGTGTAATCGGTCCGAATACCGACAAAGGGTTGGAGAATACATTGAAGATGAACATGAAGAAGACAAGGCACGCCAACTTCCATTTGAAGACCTGTACGAGGACTACAAAGACAAGATGAGGGACATTTATCTACAGGGCATATTCTGGAATGCAAATATGCGGAAAGATCCAGTGCATAGAAAGATCAAGAAGACGGTTCAACGCTTGAAAGAAGAAGAAGACTATGACACAAGAGAAGCTTGGAATTATGCTTTAGATAAGAGGAGATATCTCTTTGATGAAGTA
>MJUU01058042.1:19157-42939 GCA_002080025.1 Modiolus philippinarum
TGAAGCAGCAGCAGCAGCAGCAGAAGCCCCACCACCGCCACCACCACCACCACCACAATAGTCTATCATCCCACCACCACCACCGCCACTGAATAATGAAATGAGCACGAAAGCACTGTCAAAAACGTACTCGTGAGCGACTCGTGAGTCATGTGAGCAGTCGTGAGTAGTATCATAAAACACGTCGCCTAAGTCTCGGACAAAATCAAGATCAGATGAACGCGGACGTGATAGAAGACACCCCAAAATACACAGGAAGTTCAAAGAGTTATGTTCCTTTGACGAACGCGGACCTGATAGAAGACACCCTAAAACCGCGGGAAAATAACTAGTAAAAGTTATCTCCCTTAGAAAAACAAAATGGCCGCGATGAACGCGGACCTGATAGAAGACACCTACAAAAAAACGCGGGAAATCCCAAGGTTTAGTCCCTTGATGAATGCGGACCTGATAGAAGACACCCAAAAACGCGGGAACTTCCAAGAGTTATGTCCCTTTGACGACCGCGGACCTGATAGAAGACACCCTCAGAAATACAATGACAATTGCTGAATGACAACGCCCGGATATTAGGTGAAACATTGGATTGCAGAACAATACTGAAAAAGGGGTTGAAAAGGTATAACAACATTTAAAAAAGGTATTAGTCTAAACATTGGATTGCAGAACAACATTGGAAAGGGGTTGAAAAGGTATACCAACGATAAAAAAGGGCGAGAAAAGAAAGAAAATTGGATGAAAAGGGAAGAAAATACAAAGAATAACATTGAAAAAGGGCATAAAAGGGGAATAATGAAGGAACATTCCGGACTTCCGGTTAACAACTGGGAAAATAACCTACTTCCGGTATACAACAGGGGCTACGCCCACTTCCGGTCGCGCATGCGTCATATAATAAGGTCTTACAACACCCCTGGGCGGTCTTGCACTCTTTAAACTCGTCATTTCCGGTAAATAGGCCCGTATAGGGCTTCAAAAAAAAGGTTACTTCCGGTTTACAACATGGGGCTACGCCATTACATTCCTGCGGGGTCTTTCACTCTTTCAACACGTCATTTCCGGTCATTATGGCCTTATAGGGCTTCAAAAAGGGCCATTTCCGGTTGCGCGGGCGCAGTGTTAACACTTCGTGTTCCGGTTACGTGATTTCCGCTTCCGGTCACGTGACGTATTTGACGTCACTTCCGGTCTACGTCACTTCCGGTCTACGTCACTTCCGGTCTACGTCACTTCCGGTGACGTCATGTCCGGCTCCATCACGCTCCACCACCACAAATGCTAATCGAACGGTCCCCATATACTACTCATGACAAGGGAGAACACTAATGGTGAATAAAAGGATATGGAGTAAATGCACATGAGACAAAGTCTCTACAAATACATGGTAAGAAACAAGCAAAGGAACAACGCTTTTATTGTTGTTCCTCATCTTGAAGTCACTAAACATGTGTTATCCATTTCGACCCATTTCAGGCCATCTTTCAAAAAATAATTTGGGCAGCGGTTCCCCTAATAACCATGTAATAATTACTTCTGAAATCAAAACATAACAACATGTACAAGGCCCTTTCAGAAAATACTTGAATATGGTTCTCCTTATCACTTAGTGTTTACATATTTCTGAAAACAAAACATAAAATTAAGCAGAATAATGTTTTTTCTAGAATTTCAGTTTTCCTTGTTTGGGTTCCATCGCAACCGAAAGCTACATAATCCATTACAACAACTAGAGGTACCGTGGCCTGGAGAGCCGTAAAATAATACCCCGCTCCCCATTGGAGTAGAAGATCCGCAATATAATTTGTCACAAAAAAGAAATAATTGCACAATTTCATTGTTTACAAAAATTTTGAAATTTGCGTAAAAAGATCTCAAAAATTAAATAAGTCGGTAAACAGGAAGTTGATGTCCGGTAATTCTAAAATCACTACATGCAGTATAAGACATCATTCTAAAATTGCGTACAAAATTTCATATTACAGTGATAAGTAGTTACTTAGAAAACTGTTCCGAAAAGTTTCAACTATTGACAAAAGATCTTGAAAATTATTCAAGTCGATAAACAGGAGGTAGATGTCCGGCAATCGCTACTTGTGGTATAGGACATCATTCTGAACTTGCATACAAAATTTCAAGTTGCAGTGATGAGTGGTACCTGAGAAAACTGTTACTAAAAATTTCTACGATTGACAAAATATCTCGAAAATTAAATAAGTCGGTAAAAAGGAAGTAAACGAATTGCTACTTTTGGTATAGGACATCACTGCGAACTCGCATACAAAATTTCAAGTTGCGGTTATGAGTAGTTACAGAGAAAACTGTTACGAAAAATTTCTACAATTGACAAAAGATCTCGATAATTAACTAAGCCGGTAAACAGGAAGTAGATGTCCGGTAATCCTGAAATTGTCACTTGCAGTAAACGACATCATTCTAAACTTGCATACAAAATATCCACTATTACGAAAGGAATAAAACCCAATATAGGTAAAATACTAACTCAATGACCATTATCTTGGAACAGAAAAAGCATATGACAAAACGTTATTTTGAAAGAGGGGTAAAAAAAAACGCTCGCCGCTAGCTCAAGGAATCTAGTCTGCTGGTAAAACAACGTCGCACTACGGAAGAAAAATCAAACTCAAAACTCCCCGAAGGGTTTGTTAAAGAGTCTTCATGTATTTCAGTAGACATCGGTAGTATCAGTGAGAGGCCAGTGTATATGTAAAGTCTTCAGGTCACTTGAATCATATGCCAATTTTACGGATTTGTTCAGAATATCTCGTCGATATCCACTATTACGTAAAGAATGTAAGTTACGTCCCAGTTTTTCTGGATTATTTATCAGTTTTTGACATTTTTTAACAACATATCCATAAAATCGAGGATGAGAAATGCCCTTTGTTATTAGCTGTTTGCGAGTCACTTCATATCTAGATACCAAATGTTCATATCTTCTGTAAAACTTCTTAAAAGTATTTAATAATTTATGAAATCTGTAACCTTGTTGTAAAATTATAAAAATATGATTTGTCTTCTGTGATAAATAGGTATTGGAACTGGTTTGGTTTTGATATGACGCAGAGTTCCCAACCAGAAATCGATAGGGTACTATTTTGGGTAATAATTAAGCATGTAACAAAGTTTGGTTTGGATCTCATACAGCATACTTAAGTTATCATCCGGAAACCAAAAAGATGGACGTGTGGAAATTTTAGTCTATTTTTAGCAGCTGTGACCTTGGGGGTACCAATCCCGAAATCAACAGGGTTCTGTCTTGGGTGATAAGTAAGCATGTGACTAAGTTTTGTTTTGATTCGATGCAGGAAACCGAAGTTATCATCCAGAAACCAATATTTTATTGAAATTTTATTCTATTTTAAGAAAGTGTGACCTTGACCTTGGGGATAAGAACCCCGAAATCGATAGGGCTCTGTTTTGGGTAATAATCAAGCATATGACCAAGTTTGATTTTTATCCAATGCAGGATATTCAAGTTATCATCCGGAAACCAAAATTTTATTTAAATTTTAGTCTATTTTTAGCAACTGTGACCTTGACCTTGAGGGTACCAACCTGGAAATCGATAGGGTTCTGTCTTAGGTGATAAGTAAGCATGTGACCGAGTTTGGTTTTGACCCAATGCAGGATACTCTAGTTCATCTTCCGGAAACCAAAAAAGATAGATGTACGAACATACGGACGGACGTACGGATCATGGTAAACCTTAATGCCCCGACCGCCTAGCGGTGGGGGCATAAAAAACTAAAACTGTCTGTCAAAATTTTAGTCATCAACGGCTATTTTGGTGTAAAGAAATTACGAATATACCTTTAAATATTCTAAGAAACGAAAGAGACAACACCTTACCCTATGCATTTTTCATTGACATGAACCCCACATTTTGTGTCCTATTTTGATACGATAGTTATCTTTTTCTCTTTAATTGTTATGATGTTCACATAGATATGAACAGATATTGTCAAAAGAAGCTTAGGATGATACCTTATCTCTACTGTATAGTTTTTATTGGTTGGTTTTGACCAAAAAGCTCTTATCTCGCACGTGAAGGATCAAGGAACTGAAATTTTGGTTCCTGAAAGATCGACTTGACAAAGCAAATGACAACTTGATTTTTGATCATTTGATGCAAATTACATAACCCCGCAGCTCTGATGATTTAAAAAAACCGGTTGTCCAATATGTTATGCACAAATAATATTACTAAATCATCTTATGTATTAATTCCGCTGTAAATGATACCGGACGAGAATGATAATTTCTAATAAAGTATGATAATTATACATGTTATATTTTTCATATGAAAGCATATTATTGGCATTGCGGCATAAATTGTACACTTTTCGTTTGCTTCCAAAAACCTATTTCGATCCCTATCTATCTTTTGAAACGGTTTTTTCAGGTTATGAAGAGCATTTATGTGAGCAAAATCTTGGAAAAACAAGCAACTGAAGATTTTCAAAAATTCTTTCCGTCTACATGCTCTAAATCATGATTCCGAATTAAATTCAAGCATTGATCTATTAATAACACAAATTGAACTATTTCTCAGTGATTCATATCTGTAAAGGGTGTCCATCCGATTCGCTCGTTTGTTCATTCGTACGCCCGTCCGTCAAACCACAGATTAACCTTTACGTTTAAGCTTTATTCGGAGACGAATAGCCAGATCTTCATTAAAATTTGTACACTCATTCATCATAATAAAGTGAAAATGTGCAGCAATTATTTTTTCAATTCCAATCACAGGGCTGTGCATGGATATGGCATTTGTGTTTCAGGAGACACATTCTTTGTTTTATTCATGTTGAACTAGACATTATGTGTTTTATAAGGTAGTAACCTTCAATGCCCTTGAAATTTTATCTCATTAAATATACTGCGCAAAACAGTTAAGGGCCATATATCTATCTAAATTGAGAATTGTAAAAGAAACGGGCATTCAGAGGGTCAGTGTGAGCTATTGCCATCACTTGTCGTCCGTCGTCTGTCTGTCTGACTGTCTGTTAACTTTTCACATTTTCATCAACTCCTCTACACCACAGGAGCAAATTCAACCAAACTTTACAGGAATGATGTACTAAAGGTTCTTTACAAAGTTTGCTCATTTCGTTCTGATCCGACAAAAAACATGGCCGCCAGCGAGGAACTTAGGTTTAACATTGGACCCTATGGGAAAAATCACATTTTCATCTTCTCCTCTGAAACCACTAAAGCAAATTCAACCAAACTTTACAGGAATGACGTACTAAAGGTCTTTTACAAAGTTTGCTTATGTCGTTCCGATTCGACAAAAAATATGGCCTAAGGGAAAATTATATTTTCATCTTCTCCTCTGAAACCACTGAGGCAAATTCAACCAAACTTTACAGGCACGATGCACTAAAGGTTCTTTACGAAGATTGCTCATCTCGTGCCGATTCGATGAAAAACATGGCCGCCAGCGCGGAACTTAGGTTTAACATTGGACCCTACGGGAAAAATCACATTTTCATCTTCTCCTCTGAAACCACTGAAGCAAATTAAACCAAACTTTACAGGTAGGATGTACTAAAGGCCCTTGACAACGAATACTCGTTTTGTTCCGATACGATAAAAAAAAACATGGGCGCCAGCATCAAACTTAGTTTAACATTGGACTCTATGGGAAAATCACATGTTCATCTTCTCCTCTGAAACCATTGAAGAAAATTCAACCAAACTTTACAAGAAAGATGTACTAAAGGTCCTTGATAAAGCATACTCATCTTGTTCTGATCCGAATAAAAACATGGCCACCAGCGCAGAACTTAGTTTAACATGGGACGATATGGGTAAATCATATTTTCATCTTCTCCTTTGAAACCACTAAAGCGAATTCAACCAAACTTTACATTAATGATGTATGGAAAGTCCTGTACAAAGATTGCTCATTTCTTTACAATCCCACAGAAAACACTGGCCGCCGGCAAGGAACATAGTTTAACATTGGACTCTATGGGAAAATCACATTATCTTCTCCTATGAAACCACTGAAACAAATTCAACCAAACTTTAGAGGAATGATGTACGGAAAGTACTTTACAAAAACTACTCATTGTAAAAACATGGCCTCAACTGCAGAACATAGTTTAACAATGGAGCCCGGTATGAGAAAGCCATCCTTTTCATTATCTTCTCTGAAACTATTCAAGCAAATTTAACTAAATGTAAAGAAGGTCCTTTGCAAAAATTACTCATTCCAATTTTTGGTCATGCATTGCATAGAAGCATTTTGTCAGGTGAGCGATACAGGCTCAGTCTCTGAGCCTCTAGTTTCAAATACGAGAATATCTACTTTTGCCTTAATCATTTTCAAAATTTGAAAGGGTATGGTACACAAATTAAACATTTTGACTTCACAACGCCGCTTGAAACATCAATACACAGAACTTAAGGAATACTTCTGACTGAAATTGGATGTTTTTTCAAGACAGGTAAATTTTTGGTTATTTCAGTAATTTGTATTCTACGAGGAAGCATGACCAGATAAAAGTCTGACTCAAAAGGCATTTTTTCAAGTTTCTAGCTTGGCAACCTCGAAACATCAGACACAATGTTCCAAGTCTGATTGAGTAGTGTATGTTTATATGTTGGAAAACTTAGAACAATTGTAATGGAAATGAAAAACTCTGGTATTTAACTTTTTTATAGAGTATATTTCATGATTTATATGAGGATGCCTAATTTGTATTTGATTAGGTTTAATCATACTTTAATAGTCTCATATTTATTTTAAAATTAGTCTGTTTAAAGGTTTATTCCTTCACGAGCATCCTTCACGAGCTCAATTGATCGTTACTTGATCCTTCACGAACAGAAAAAAAAAACAACACTTTTATGTTTTTAACGTAGATATATTGTATATAGAATTATTTTTTTGCATAAATGAGTTCATTGTTTATTGCAGTATCATCGTTTATCAATATCTTGAAAATGCAACCTATTTCTTAAATAAAATAAACAAAATGAGACCTTTTGTAACCATATCCTCATGTAGAAAATGTGGATAAGGAATCTATGAGAAAACTGCATTTTCTAACCATGAAGTTAGCACGGATGGATAAGTATCGTTGAACCATTTTGACATATTTGGATTCTAGAAATTAAATCACGTAAATAATATATAACTAAATATTTTGATCTTGAATGTTTTCCCCGATAGAAAGTCCTTCACGAACCGTGGCTTGATCCACCACGCACCCCCTGCAATACTTGACTGCCGTTACCTTGTCCTTCACGTGCAATAAACGGAATTATGTCCGTGTAATGGACAGGGTACTTTTTTCGACGGGACAATCTAAGCAAAATAGTTTACAACTTTGGTTCTAATTAGACTAGTAGTTTCTGAGAACAACATCCTTGGGTTCCCGCTGGCGTCCATCTTGAATGAGTAGGTATGGACCTGTCGGATACGTTTTTGGAATGCACCATCTAGGGACCATTGTGACTAAATTCGGTTATAATTGGATTTAAAGTTTCCAAAATGTCAAATCTTAAAAATACGTTCCCCTCTGGCGGCCATCTTAGATGAAGTACCTACCTGCCGTGTACAATTTTAAAAGGGGACCACAAGGACAATTGTGCCCAAGTTCAGTTGTAATTGGCTTTAGTGGGTTCGAAGGCAAAGATATTTGAATTATAAGTTTATGATGAACGGTTGACGACGAAGTGATTGCAAAAGCTCATTTTGACATAGCCATTTGAACTAAAAGATGGTAAACCTGCAACAAAATTGTACAAATGAAATCTGATCTGTCATGTCTTGAATTTCAAAACATTCCTAATGGATGCCCCTCATCCTTATAGTTTCTATATTGATTGGAAATACATTTATTTCTAAGTATTTACGGTTTCGAAGACCACGGGTCCTAAAAAAATAAGCAAACAGCGTTTGGAATTACAGTGTTAAAATGTTAAAAAAAGACAACTTCTTCACTAGTTGTCCTTTATTGTTGGTCTTTTTTTGTAAGAGTGAAACAAGATGTTTAATCTATTTCGAAAATTTTTGCAGCTTTGCCACAAGTAGTGAATCATTTTCCTGAAAAAAAAATCTAATTTCTGGATATTTATCTAGATATTTTTTCATAAATATTGCATCACATTGGAGAACATTTTCATAACATCTATCTTTTCGATTTGTTTGGTTTGAGCTAACGAAAAAGAAGGGAAAAACACAAGTACATGAAAAGTAAAAGCGTGATTCCTTTTAGATTACCAGATAATTGATTAATAACAAAATAGCGATGTAACTGTGAATTTAATGTAATTTTATTTAATTTGATTAAATATGCCGTGTCGCGAAGCAAACTGAATAATTTTTAACTGATTACCAATTTACTATAAATATTTACTCCTTTTCGATGATGCATGCATAAAAATGAATGAGTGAGTACAATTAATTTTGAGCTGATTATTCCCGATCAAGATGTTCTCGCAGCTAAACTGCTGAAAAGCTGACGGAACCTAGTCTGCTGGTCAACCACTGTTGAACTAAGGAAGAAAAATCAAATTCGAAAATTCCCAAAAGGTTTCGTTAAGAGTCATCGTGTATTTTAATAGACACTGGCAGCATCAGTGAGAGGTCAGTATTCGTGTAAAATCTTCAGGTCATTGGATCTTAAAAGTCAATCTAACGGATTCGTCCAGAATATTCTTTCTATATCCGCTATTTAAATGTACTTAACGAATGCAACTTACTTCCCAGTTTTTCTAAATATTTTATTAGTTTCTGTCAAATTTAACAACATTTCCATAGAACCCAGGATGAGAAATGCCTTTTGTAAGAAACAGCTTGCAAAATCACATCAAATTTTGATATCAAATGATCGCATATTTTATAAATTATTTTACAAATTTTTAGCTTTTATTCTACCAGAGTCAATGATATTGCATTGTACTTAGATCTAGGAAAGGCCAGTATATATAGAACCTTTAAACTGGGTGGAAAATTATGTGAAAGTTAGCCCTTAAAAAAGTTACATTTTTCCCAAATAAGCAATGAAGGGATATGGAGTAAAAGCAAATGAGATAAAATCTCCACAAATACATGGGAAAAACAAGCATTGGAACAACGCTTTTATTGTTGTTCTTCATCTTGAGGTTACCATGAGGTCTTCAACAATGAGCTATGCTCATACCTCATAGTAAGTTCAAGACGGCCCCTGGCACCGGTTTAAGCGGAATTCATTGCTGGATGTCGAGCAACGCTACTTCAATGTTTATTATGTCATGGATGCGGAATCGTCAACAAACATAAAATCAACTGGCAAAGTATTCTTACAATTGCTGTCATCCATTGCCCGACAAAAAGACCAATAGAAGACAAACACAATTTTTAAACAACCACAGGTTAACTTTGATTGACAGTAAAACAATTTAATTAATTATAAAATTTGTCAAAATTTGTTTCTGTCTATTATCAATGGTGAAAAATGCCTCAAAACATCGCACTCTAGATCTTTACTAGGCCGTGGGCTAAAATTACTTTCCGTGCACCCCCACTTCCCGTCAACACCGATTTTTTTTCAGTCCTTCTATGTCCCCTATTTAGAATACAACATGTTAACATCAATATAAACTGTACGCAAAGACAGAATGCGGCCACTTTATAGTACACCACTTGAAATTCTTATATTTTCGTTTTCACTAAAATTTCAATTTCTTAGTTCCTTAAATTTCTATAGATGGATGAAATATACAAAACCTTATTAATAAATGAGGCATTTTACGCCTTTTGTATGGTATGAGGATAAAAAAATATACCCCTACCCCTGCAAAAGAATGATGAAAATGAAGAATTTATGGCTTTTATTTCTTAATAGATAAACATCTTAGGAAGATTGCTGTACTTTTTGTACCTAACTTATCAGTTCTGACACAAGGTTGAAAAATAACATCATTTAAGTCCTAAAATTTTTATTTTTTACGTCAATTTTTTTTTTTGAAAAATTGGAAATTTTGGAATTTACAATATTTTCAATATATCGACTATGGAAGGATCGTAATAATCTGAATATATTTCTTTTAATATCCTATGTAATAATGTTAAATGATGCGTTAGCAATAAATTGTGTCCAAAACATTTTGTTTCAACCGTCTGTTAGGTTCACAAATGTCGAAATAAGCATCCCCTACCCCCTAAATTCTAAGTTTCAATACTTTTAATGCTGAAATACATTGCTTAATTTAATTTTGGGTTTAGATGTCACTTTAACTGAAATACAGGAGACCTATTTAGTAGAATGTAACTGTTAGAGTGATCTATATTTGGCCTTTCTATCGAAAAATGTGTACAAAATGGGAATTTTCAGTTTTCTAGAATTTCCCTTGATTTGTTGTTCAGATGAGATTTCTTATGGAATTTTTATTTGGGATGTAAACGGCTTCTCGAGTAGTCGAGCATCGCTCGGATGTACCGAGTATCAATTAGTTAGCCCAGTACTTGATTGAGCGGTATCTATTTTAATGTATGCAATATACGTTAGCTTAACTCTTCAGATGTCTAATAACTATGATTAGTTTGTGAAATGCAGCCCATTAAAGTAAGTTTTACGATTTGAACCGTTAAAATACCACCACCGAAATAGAAATACATGTATGCTGTTTGGTATTTCTGATTTAAAACTGTTAAATGTAAACTTTTGTGGGACATTAATATAGAAATATACAATGATCATAATTTTGCTCAACAATAGCTGCTTTGTTGAATCATATGAAAAACCCTTGAAGTGGCTTTTGGTGTTAACTTTACAATTTAATAATGTATAATTGTTTCCTTTTCTCCAATGAACATATTGACCTTCATTGATTTGTAAAGCAATTAAAATGAAAGCTTAATTAAAACCCTATTTTATTGTTGTTGACCATGGATAAAAACTAAACGGCATTAAAATGTACTAAAAGACAAAATTAATATTTCTTTTGGACAAAACAAATAGATAATGCATACAATGCAATTACTTATTTATGTTCTATCGGGGTTATCACGTAACGTCTTTCCGGGCGAGTACTCGAGTACTCGTTGGGGAAAACTTTCGAGTATTCGATTATTAAATAAATCCTTTTATATCCCCTTTTCAAAATAAAACATGTGAACACGAATATAACCTGCACGCATAGAGAGTATTGTGCCACTTTTATAGTACATCACGCAAAATTCTTGTATTTCCATTTTAACCAAAATCTTATCTTCAAGCTCCATAGATGTTCTGAAAGGATGAGTGGCAGTAAGACCCATTTTTGGCCCAAGATTTACCATGAAACCAAAACTATACAAACAGATGTCATATGTTCCTGAAACATTGAACAAATATAGGGCTTTATGAAAATGATAAAGCTTTTTCCATATCAGTTTGATTCTCATGATAATCAGTTAACTCAAAAGCTATATTTTTGGACATCGTCAGAATTTCATAGATTTGTGCTGTGTTTTACACCTTTTTGTGCTTTGAAAAATGTGGGCACATCTGAATAACAACTTCATATTTAGTCAAAATGTGTAAAATGGTGAAATACATCATTTCTGAAAGTTTGAAGTTGTTGTTTGCATGTGCCCCATGTTCACTTAAAGAAAATTTGCTTTGAGAACATTCAAAATTGCAGATTTTCTAATTTTCTTTAAAAAAGACGGCTCCTTGCGATGTCACAATAACGTCAAAATGAAAGGAATTCGTATTATTATATGTTTTCTTTGTAGACAGATGTAATAGTTAATATTTCCCATAAATATCATACTATTTTAAACAACTTGATTTTTTTGGGCCAAATATGGGTCTTATTGCCACTCATCCTTTGTTCCAAATTGAAGCTAATTTAAAATCCTTTAATATGAACACAAGTTTGAGCACTTTTTGCCATTTTTATGATCTGGCAATACAAAAAATATACCCCTCCCCCTGCAAAAATTTCCAAAATATCTTTTTTTAACTGTCAATTCCTTTCAGATAGTTAAAATATTTAAAATATTTTGGCTTTAAATGATAAAAAGATAATGTCTAATACCTATATTTTGGCGTTAAAATTACATATTATGATATATCAAATGTACCCTTTGCAAAGAAAGTAAAACAGCAGTATGTTTTGGACATAAATATGTAAAGACAGGCATATTTGTTAATTAAGTTAAATTTTGTAGGAGTAGGGGAAAGATTTTCGGTATTTAAAGTAACAATGAACACTCCTTGTTTTTCTAAACAGTGTTCTAAAATTTATGTAAATTCTAAAACCGAAGCTTAACTCCCTCCATCGTAGTTTTGTCCTTAACTTTATTTGATATTACTGATTATTCGGATTTCGTTTGGTTTTCTGCATTTTAAACATTTATTGAAATTATAGATTTCCTTGGCTTGGGTTCAAGTGCTGCTGATGAGGAATAAATTTCCGAAATGGCCATACAGCTCATTAAAATTATTGCAGTTGGAGTTAACATATGTGCTATGGTCTCATGTTCATTTACTCCATATCCTTTCGTAAAATATTTAATACAGGAGTTTGTCTTTTATTGCAGTGTGGAGTTGGTAAAACAATTCCCCGTGGTAGAGATGTATGCTCTTTATTTTTCTTAGATATGGTGTAGTTATACATGAGATAGTATCTCATGTGTACACTTTGTTCAATTACTATTACCTAAATTTATGTAAATTCTAAAACCGAAGGCTTAACTCCCTCCATCGTAGTTTTGTCCTTAACTTTATTTGATATTACTGATTATTTGGATTTCGTTTGGTTTTCTGCATTTTAAACATTTATTAATAATATAGATTTCCTTTGTTTGGGTTCAAGTGCTGCTGATGAGGAATAAATTTCCGAAATGGCCATACAGCTCATTAAAATTATTGCAGTTGTGTTATGGTCTCATGTTCATTTACTCCATATCTTTTTGTATAATATTTAAGATAATTTATCTACCGGTTAGAACAATGAATTGGCAAATCGGCAGATAAATCCTCCAGATTTGCAAAATATAACGATTTGGGCAAATCTGGAATGCTGAAACTTCCCATTTTTCATCATTTATTTATTTATTTATTTTTATTTTTTATAAAATATTGAGTTTAAGTCAACAAATGGCTGTTAAATACTAAATCATATTGGCATCCATGCAATATTGTCATATACAAGACACATTTTGAGTGTTCTTGTTATTTTTATGCCAACATAGACAAAAAAATGACTATTGTAGGGAAATTTATTGAGGTAGGGGTAAGATTTTCGATATTTAGAGGAACATTATACAATCCTTGTTTTTCTAAACAATGTTTTAAGACAACTAATGCACCGTATTGAACAATTAATTGGCATATCTGCATATTTATTCTATAGATTTGACATATATTGCGATATGACAAACACATTATATTTTCAAAGTGCATTATTTTTTCAAAGTGCAGTCAGGTAAAAACACGAGCAACTTGAATTTTTCTAAGGGTCCCTTCCAAAAACCTGGTAGAATTCTTAAAAGAACTATATCAGTAATACGATTATCTGTATTGTTATGTTGAATTGTTAGTTCTGGAAGCAAAACGTCCCATATTTTGTTAATATTCAAGAAATGGATGTTTATAATGTTATACATATATATGTTTAAAATGTTATGCATATATACGATAAAGTGGGGATGTTCTTCCATAATGTTATATACAGAGACATTGTTCTTCAGTATTAAAGACTTGTTTGTCATAAGTTATGTAGATGCACGATTCTTCTCCATGTTTGCAAATGTATATATGTATTCACATAATGTTATGGGAATACAGGCAACTGTGTTTCTGAAGTCAGAGTAAATGTTACTACATAATATTATGAAGATACACGATACTTATTAATGTTTGTGAATGTATGTATCTACATAATGTTATGGGAATACAGTCAACTCTGTGTCTATGTATCTACATTATGTTATGTAGATAAAGCTAGCTGTAGTCAGCTGTGTTTCTGTATTCAGAGTAGATGTCCCCACATAATGTTATGAAGATATATTCAACTGTTTGCCTGAATTCAAAATATAAATGTACATGCAAATGTATTTGAAAATTATATTTCAAATACTTTTCTTTGCACTTAAAGAATGATCAAAAGTCCTAGATATGCAATGAAGGAATATGGAGTAAATGCACATTAGACAAGGTCTCTACAAATACGTGATAAGACAAAGCCATGGAACAACGCTTTTATTGTTGTTCTTTACAATGATTTCATGAGAACATAATTTTAAAATACTATCAAGAACATTGAAATGCACTTGACAATATGCACAAATGCAGATACATGTACATGCACACCCAACTATGCTAATATATGGCCGTCTATCATACGTTCCATATGCGTAAATGGTGAAAGTGAGCAGGTTTGTATCGTAGGGTATACTGTAAGTTTAGTTTCTTCATATGACCATTTTGACAACTTATGTCTCTCAAGTGCGGATGAAATCAAAACATTTGGAAATCTATAAACCGTAATATTTGTAAAGCTGATAGAGAATAAATTACCAAAATGATATGAATATAAAAGCCACAAATTTTTCTAAATTTAGATATCGGAAGTTTCCAAATAAAATCTTGTTTTGGGCCAGCACAAACCTACTGGCTACTGTATTGGTAAATAAATTCATCTTGCCTTCTTAAATCAGTAGATAGAACGAAACAACAAAGGTCACAACAGATAGCGGACTTACAACAGTCTAAAACATGAAAAGAACGATAAAGGAAAGCTTGCGGTATAATGACCAGCTATAGCAGCAAAGTCTGTTGCTGAATCATGTTTACAGATAGCAGTAAAACTGGATTCATAATACGTTTGGTGGCAGGCTTAGGCGGTATCAGTAAAAGTTGACTTGATGCTGCCATAATTCTCATAACGAAATATCATGTCGTCATTTTTTGTAAATTACTAGTATTTCAAAAGGCCTACCGAAATTGTATTTCGGAGTTTTCGATCGGTAGATGCCTCAACAGTTATGTCTCTGTGACGTAGATAAAATACTGACTGGCTCATAAATACATTAAAATTCTGGAAAATGGAGGGAATCAAAAAGAGAGTAAGGGCATAAGATAAATATGATTTAAGTGAGCACTCTACCATTGTTTACTTTCGGAAGTTACTGAAAATTTAGTCTCTGTAATAAGTAAAGAGTTCAAAAAATATATGTACTTTGTACAAAGCCTAACCTCTACTTTTTCTCCATAAAGGTTGTATAATTTAAATATTTTCACAATATAAATTCTCATATCAGTTAATTTATATAAGAATTCTTTTCACAATTTCCCTAAAAACAGCTAGGTATGTCTATTTTTTTATAATCATTCATTTGAGTATTCTGTACAATGTAGGGACAATGGTTTCACAAGGAAATTCACGTTTCAATACAAATTTTTTTTTTCCTACGAGTTCATTTCAACTTTAATTCAATCAGGACTTCGTCTCCATTTAATGGGTTAAATTTGTATATCAATTCTTTTATGTGGGTTACATACTTATGTCTTTGTCGGAGGACATACAGACAGACAGACAGACAATCAGAATGAAATCATAGACCATTGACCATTGATCATGTTACTTCACAAGAATCCGACAAGTTATTATCCACATTCTATTATTTCTGTATGACATCGGTTCTACTACATGTCAGAATGAAAATACGTATGCTTTTCAACGTATGTTTATACAACTAAAAGATTTCCTTTATTGTTCATCGCTCTTTTGATGTTCCTAGTACCTTTGAAAATAGAAATAGTAACGTTATGGTCATTTTTACGCCTCCTTCAAATTACATGGTGCATTTAGCCTTTCCTTGTCTAATTGTTCTGGCGCGGGTGTTTGAAACATAGAATTACCTTTTTCCGGTCACATTTTGTTCATCACATAATAGCTTCATTCTGATAGAATATAAAGATCCAGTGAAGGTTCTTGAAAAAAAAAATCCGATTTTTCTTTTGTATACTAAATTTTCTTGTTTCCCGTTTTTATATATATAAATTTCACAGCTTATGCAAATTCTTCTGCGTTTTCATATTTTGCTTAATCCAAAAATTTAACCTACGGAAACAAAGCCGTCATCATATCATGTGGTAATATCACACATGTAGAACAATGATAATTAAAGTAAACTTTTAAAATATTGAGGAAATTCACAATTCTGTATTGAATATTTCAAATCTGAATACTTTAAGGTATTTTCTGTATAGTCGTGTTTGGCGTTCCTGACCTGTTTCCAATACTCGAGGTTTCCGTGGTCGACTTAATTAATCCAGTCTCTTCCGTACTAAATGTACAAGATCTCACAGGCATGAAGATTTCGTCTGTTTTTGTACTCTGTAATAGTGTAATCGTTCACTATTGAAGTCTACATATGTTATAATAAAATCATTCTTTTTCTTAAGTTGAAATCACCGACTGTATATCATTCCTCCGTACTGTTGACAATTTACAAGCCGAGATAAACCACTTGGATATAGAAGTTACCAAAGGCTGTTTATAAATAAAGTGAGATTTACTGCTAAATTTAAGAGACAATAACTAAAACTCTTATTTATGTAGAAAAATATATATATTGACCTTGAAATGCAAAGCAAATTTAAGTAATTTATAGGTAGTTATCAAATGGTCAAAAATGCGTTTAGAAATAAAAAAAAACTGATGAAAAGAATGAACAAAAAAAAAAAAAAAAAAAAAAAAAAAAAAAATAAAATGAACAAAAGACACTGAACAATTATTTTATTATTTAGCATCCTTGGGCTAGGCGAAGAAAATAACTAGTTAAACTCAGTAAAAATAGACTGAAGCTTACAATTTTAATAAAAGATATAAATGAGTCAGAAAAAAAACTTTTCAATAAGTAAACACGTGTGCATGACTTGTTATTGCATTTTAAGAAATTGATTCTTTATCAATCTACATCTTTGGGTTGAAATGGTAAATTTATGTATACTTCAGAATAGTTCAATTGAATTTTATTAACGTCCCGAAGTATATACATAATACACCGTACAATAATCAGACTAAGCTATGCATTTTTGAGTGTGGTACCTGGGAGATGCACGGATATACAAGAATAAAAGGTCATTTCAAATTTGGATGTTGCATGTCACAAATTTTCACGAACACGGCAAATAATGAGCAGGCACAGTAAACACGGGGGAGGGGGATGTAACTTCGTTGGTTGGTTTCAATTTTACTGTCCGCACACCCGTACCAAAATATAAGTTAAGTTACCCCCCCCCCCCCCGCGCGTGACAGTAACACCTAATATAAAGAAAGGCAAAACTTAAGACGAAATTAATGACAATCCAATAAAATTGAAAACAGTTACAGATATTTCAAAAGGTCTGAATTTCCATTTCGGACATATTATAAGGTTTCAAATTTCAACATCTAATATATAACTCCATATTAAATCTTCAAATAAGGGTTTAATAATTAACTTTATTTGCACCAATAAACCCTAATGGGTTAAAGCAAAATATAAACAATACAATGACATACAAATTCACAAATTGTTAACAACATATAATCATGGTAATAAGAAGATTAATTATAGTTAATGAAGTAAAATTGGCCAATGTTGACCTCATTTTCGCAGTTCTACAGACCGCTTTATATAGTCGACAACATCTGGATTCAATATTTTGTTTAACTTTAATGGAGAATCAAGCTGGTTAAAATCAGTAACATGGTTATTTATGTTTTCAATGAAACTCCGTCTTATATTATTGTTAATTTGACAAAGAAAAAAAGAAGTGGGGTTCGTTGTCAAGGACATTAATAAGCAAAATGGCATTATCTATCAGATCTTAACACTTTACAAAAATATGAAAAAGAAAGGAAATGAGGTAAGTGTCAAGGAGACAACATCCCATATCCAGGTTTAAACGACCCAAAACAAAGCATCTAGGGTTCATCGTACGGTCTTCAACACAGTGAGGAACCTCACACCATATATGAATAGGTTGCAAAATTTTTTCATAAAATATATAAAGGGTCTCCCTTTTCACCTTGGCAAAATATATGAATAAGGTTGGTTTCAATGTTACTGTCCGCACACTCGTACCAAAATATAAGTTAAGTTACACCCCCCCCCCCCGCGTGACAGTAACACCTAATATAAATAGAGGCTAAACGTAAGACAAAATTAATGATTATCCAATAAAATTGAAATTAGTTAAAAACTCCCCTCTTTAATAAAATTCACAAATGTTTTTCAGTTGCAGTCATGAATAATGCATTCAACGAACATCTTTACAAGAAGCCTTTCTTCTTTCTTCTTGCTGTCTTCTCTTCCCAGGTTTAGCTAGAAATGAATGGACTGACAGGATATTTACGTAAAATTACTTAATGCATGAGATCATTTTAGGAGATAATAACTATAATTTACATTATTACATTATGACTCGATATGAAGAGAAAAAAAGAAATTAAAAAATAAGTCAACAAGAGGGAAATACTTCTTCCTCTGGACTTTAGAATATCCATGTCGATAATAAATACAATTTGACTACGTGTCTAGATACTCGAAAATACTTTATACTTAAAAATTAAGCTGGAACAGTTACAGTTACTCCCATCTAAAAAATATCATTTTGAATGCAGTTTCTGATACAATCAAAACTAATTTTATCATTGCTGCCGAAATGACCATTTGCAGAAAATAAATTAACAGCAAATTCGGTATTTGTTATTTATTTCCATCGAGTCGATACCTCTGCTGGTGAACTGTTAGTCCCCAAAGATATTCATTAACCCAGTAATGAACACTCTGTAGCTGACCCAAAAACAGGAACTAGTTGGAAACATTTAGGAAAATTTTGTTAAAATCTAAGGAGTTTATCTCTCCTGCAAAGCTCTGTCCTCAGCTAAATTCGGTGGCCAGTTTAGACCCTGTTACTTTTTCTCTATCAGTTGTAGTAAATCTGCAGTTTATATTCTTCCAAATGTTTTGATTTGATTTGTACTGAATAGACATAAGTTATCGAGATGGCCATTTGCAGAAAATAAATTTACAGTTATTTGACATTTGTTGTTTGTCTGTTACTATTTATTGATATACGGTCATTGATTTCCTTGTGTTTAACTATTAATCATATTTTTAGCCAGTGACCATCTTGTTTTGTTTACGGCCATGTTTTTTGTAGAATTGGCATGAAATGAGCGATCGTTGTAAAGGACCTTTCCTACATCATTCCAGTACATTCCAGTTTTTTTTTCTTTTTATAATATTTGAATGCAAATCAATGTCAGTCATTGTTTAAATTGTATGCTCTATATAAGGACCCTTTTATCGGAATAAAGTATACTTATTCTTGGTACAGCTTCAACTATTCCGGAGCATATGATTAAAATGATGTTTTTCAAAATGGTTCAATGTTAAACTAAGTTCCGCACTTATGGCAAGTTCAATTTTTGTCGGATCTGATCGAACAACGACAGAAGAATACGGAAGGAACAAAGGAATGGCTTTTACAAAAATCTAAGTCTAAAGACATGGCCAAAACGAGAATACACACAAAAAACAATGACGCCAGACAGCCACAAAGCACAAGAAAAACACAACAATTAAAACAATGCATTCACAGTGTGGGTAGTGATTTCAGGTGCCCTGAAAGGGTAAGCATGTCCTGCTCTGTTTGATCTTTTAAAGGACCTTCATACATCATGCCTGTATAATTTGTTTGAATTTGCTTCAGAGCATAGTTCAGAGCAACAGATGAAAATGTGAAAAGCTGACGGAAGATGGACGCGAAGTGTAAGCTAAAAAGGGGGTTCGAAGCAACCTTTTTACACGTTTTGTCAAATTTTTGACTAAACTCTATACGAAATTTTAAAAATCTAAAAATTGATGATCACTGGAAAACAATCTTTTTCTTACGGTGGTAAATTATCGACGCTCAGAACTTTATTTTTTTACTTAATATATCGAGATAACGATTTAGTATGTCGAGATCACGAGTTGTTATGTCGAATTCTTGACTTAGTATGTCAAGCATAGACTAAGTATGACGAGATCACGACTTAGCATGTCAAGATCACGACTTAATAAGTCTAGTGATCGACTTAGTATTTCGAGATCACAAAATTGTATGACGAGATTACAATTTAGTATGTCATGATCACGACTTAGTATGTCGAGATCACGACTTAATAAGCCGAGCGCTCGACTAACTTTGTCAAGATCACGACCTAGTATGTCGAGATCACAATTTAGTATGTCCTGATCACAACTTAATTATGTCAAGATCACGATCTAGTATTTCGAGATCTAGACTTAGTATGTATATATCATGGCTTCATAAGTCGAGACCATGGCTTCATAAGTCGAGAGCATGGCTTTATATGTCGAGATCAAGACTTAGTATTGCGAATTAATATATAAGTGTATATAATATATAAGATGAAGAACAACAATAAAAGCGTTGTTCAATTGCTTACTATTACCATATATTTATAAAGACTTTGTCTCATTTGCATTTACTCCATATATCCCTTCATTGTTAATGGTAAATGGTATTTAATAATTTTGAATATCTTTTGAATGACCGACTACACAACCTCTCATACAGTACCCTTAACAAAATATAGACTCATTCACATTGTAATTTTCAAAATTTAACAGTTCCATGAATAGAAAGAAACGTGTTATTAGATTGTTTGGAACATTAACGGGGGAAGAAAAGGGCCCATCCCGAAAGTCCGGACTTACATTGTATTTTGCTTCTTTGAAAAAATATATAAGAAAGTGTTTTTCATAGATGTAAACCCCGATAATTTTCAAGCATTTCATTCTATCTTGAGTCAATAATTTGATGTTTATAGGGAAAAAGATTTTTAAAACAGCAACAAGACTTTTATAAATTATTCCGATGTCATATACAGTGTTCTGTTTTAAATTAGAAATGAAATGATTGAAGAACAGTATATGTCAATCCTAAGGTATTCGACGGTGATGTAAATAGATCAACTACAATAATAGATATTCAATTTCCATAAAATTATTTTTAATTTAAAGAATAAGACTATAAGGGTTTGGATTAATCAAACGTGATGGAATAGAGGCATCATATTTTAGTCTGGATTTGGATTTGGATAGGTTCCCATTTTTTCCTTAATTTCCACTGTACTAAAACACCCGAAGGCTAAAACGCAAACAAGAGGCTCCAAGGAGTCCGAATCTCTCATCTGGGCCATGACTGATTTAACCTCTTTGTTAAATATTCTCATTTTCAGTTATTCACAAAACTAGAATTAGTTATTTAACTAAGCCATTTGTCCACAGACTACAACACCGACGACTGTGCCATACCAAAATATTAATGCTTTTGTGGGTCGTGTAAAAGATTGGTATATTTAACAGTTAACTTCGGTATTTTGTTATTTATTACCACTGGGCCGATGCCTCTGTTGGTGGACTTTTAGTCCCGAGGGTATTCACCAACCCAGTAGCCAGTTCTTCGGTACTGGCCCAGAAACCGATTTAATTTGGAAATTTGCAATATCTAATTTTACAAAATTTGTTCAAAACCAAGGAGTATCTCCCTCTCGCATAGCTCTGTCCTTAGCTGTTTTGTCTTTACTATTTAGAGCCTATTGATAATTTGTTCTCTATCAGACTTTACATATTTGGATTTCCAAATGTTTTGATTTGATCTGCACTGAAGAGACATAAGTTGTCGAAATGCGCATATGCAGAATCTTAATTTACAGTTAACTTCGGTATTTTATTTATTTAGTAGAATATCTGCTATGATAATGATATTCACATCTCACACTTGCAAGATGCAAACTGAATATGATCAAAATACTTTTTGGAAGTCTAAATGTCATCTTATTAAAATTGCAAGGTGTATATTAATGTGGAATATAAAACTATCCTAATTTGAGTATTAAAGTCTTGTTATACAATTACAAATTCTCATGTGCACTCCTTGTAACTCATATTTTACAAGTTTTTAATATGCATTTTGATAGAATAGGTTCGAATTCTTTGTTGTCCATTTTTCATCGAGACAATAATTTCATTGAATAACTTTATTCCACACAAGTTAGATCTTTCATTACGAAAAAGTCGGGAATTAATCTTTCAAATTGACTGGTCATGCTTTTATACTGAGGCCGACATTGTTGGAACGATGTTACAACTCACAGGAACGACTTTTATAAGCCTTGGGAACAACTTAACAAGTCGTAGGAATCACTTGCAACTCATAGGAACGACTTTTAGAAGTCGTGGGTACGACTTAACAACTCTTGGTGATGACTCTAAAAGAAGTCGTGGGATCGACTTAACAAGTCATGGGAATGGCTTGATAAGTCATGGAAACGACTTCACAAATCATGGGAACTACTTAACAACTTTTTTGGCTTTAAATTTAGATCACTTTGGTTATTTGTTCTCTATCAGTTTTTAAACATCTTTGATTGTATGGTCTTCCAAACGTTTAGATTTTATCTGCACTGATGAGACATAAGTTGTCGAAATGCGCATATGCAGAAAGTAAATTCACTGTGACTTCGGTATTTAGTTATTTGGAACGATTTTATAACTCGTGGAAACTACTTTATAGCTCGTGGGAGTGACCAAAACAAGCTTATACATAGAACATCCTGCATTTTCAGATCTCTTGATTCAAAGCTGTAACAGAAATTAATACACAAAACGATTTCTCCCGTTAATGGTTTTAAAAAGCGACAAAAAAAATATTTTCAACTAGCCATTATATCAATGGATATAAAGCAACCTACTAAGTTCCAGATTTTTCAAAATTAAAAACCGAGATGTGTTGATTACACAAAATAGGTACCTTCAGTTGCTATTATGCCATCCAAAATAAATCCTACGTTTAACGTAAGCCTCAGGAGACAAAACCTACGAGGGAGGGAGGAAAAAACAAACAGTCGAATACTTGAAACAAAGTTTAACTCTTTAAAGATGACGTTAATTTGATTAAATTTGTGAAATAGACAGGGCATTCCCCAATCCATCAAACTGGGGACGCGTCAGGCAGCTCTATAATAATAACAAGAGGCTCTCAAGAGCCTGTATCGCTCACCTGGACCATGGCTGACATAGATAAAAGGCATTTCCAAAAGAAAAAAGCAGAACAAAAAATTCAGCAGAATACTTTTTTTCTTCAATAACAGTATTCTTGTTTGGTTTACAAGCAACCGAAAGATCCACCATCCATTACTGAACACCATTCAAAAAAAATTTGGGGCAGGGGTTCCCCTAATAATCAAGGTAATATATAATGCTGAAATTAAAACATTCAGACCACAATTCAAATAAAAATTCAAAAATTTGGACAGAGGTTCCCCTTAAAATCAATAAGGCCAATGTAAAAACTATGTTCCAGAAGTAGTTATATAATTGAGCGAGACCAGGCCACACTCAATTATATAACTACTACAATTTTTGACCCCCCCAAAAAAAACCCTCAAAAGACCTAAAAATAAATTTTATTAAAAAAACACAAAAACAGAATAAAAACCACCCTATTTTTTTGACCTTTAAAAAAAAAAAAAATAGGCACAAAAACACCCCCAAAATAGTTACACAGAAAAAAGTAAAAAAAATTTTGACCCCCCTCTCCCAAAAAAAATTTTTTGACCCCCCTAAAAACACCCCCATTTCAAGCAAAAAAAGCAACTAAATTTTAATAGAAAAAAAAACGGGAGTACGCCAAATACAAATTTTCAGTGCGTGTCTAAAAAAAAACAGTCGGGAGTACAGCGAAGGGAAAAAGAGTTACACAGG
>MJUU01058043.1:0-11230 GCA_002080025.1 Modiolus philippinarum
CTTTGTTTATTACTTTGATCTTGCATTGATTGTTGGATAATTTACCTTATTTATTACTATGATCTTGCATTGAGTGTTGGATAATTTCCTTTGTCTTGCATTGAGTGTTGGATAATTTACTGTGTTTATTTCTTTGATCTTGCATTGAGTGTTGCATAATAAACTTTGTTTATTACTATGATCTGGCATTGGGTGTTGGATAATATACTTTGTTTATTACTTTGATCTTGCATTGAGTGTTGAATAATTTACTTTGTTTATTACTATGATCTTGCACTGAGTGTTGAATAATTTACTTTGTTTATTACTATGATCTGGCATTGAGTGTTTGATAATTTACTTTGTTTATTACATTTCATCTGATATGGCATTGAGTGTTGAATAATTTACTTTGTTTATTACTATGATCTGGCATTGAGTGTTGAATAATTTACTTTGTTTATTACATGTAGTCTCGTCTTGCATTGGGTGTTGGATAATTTACTTTGTTTATTTCTATGACCTGGCATTGAGTATAGGATTATATACTTTGTTTATTACATTTCGTCTGATCTTGTATTGATTGTTGGATAATTTACTTTGTTACTAAGATCTGGTATTGAGTGTTGGATACTTTACTGTTACTATGATCTGGTATTGAGTGTTGGATAATTTACTTTGTAACTATGATCTGGTATTGAGTTTAGGATAATTTACTTTGTTACTATGATCTGGTATTGAGTGTAGGATAATTTACTTTGTTTATTACAATGATCTTGTATTGATTGTTGGATAATTCACTTTGTTACTATGATCTTGTATTGAGTGTAGGATAATTTACTTTGTTACTATGATCTGGTATTGAGTATTTGATAATTAACTTTGTTTATTACTCTGATCTTGCATTGAGTGTTGGATAATTTACTTTGTTACTATAATCTGGTATTGAGTGTTGGATAATTTACTTTGTTTATTACTATGATCTTGCATTGAGTGTAGGATAATTTACTTTGTTTATTACATGTAGTCTCGTCTTGCATTGGGTGTTGGATAATTTACTTTGTTACTATGATCTGGTATTGAGTGTTGGATAATTTACTTTGTTTATTACTATGATCTTGCATTGAGTGTTGGATAATTTACTTTGTTACTATGATCTGGAATTGAGTGTTGGATAATTTACTTTGATTATTACTATGATCTTGCATTGAGTGTTGGATAATTTACCTTGTTACTATGATCTGGTATTGAGTGTTTGATAATTAACTTTGTAACTATGATCTGGTATTGGGTGTTGGATAATTTACTTTGTTTATTACAATGATCTTGCATTGAGTGTTGGATAATTTACTTTGTTACTATGATCTGGTATTGAGTGTTGGATAATTTACTTTGTTTATTACTATGATCTTGCATTGAGTGTTGGATAATTTACTTTGTTACTATGATCTGGTATTGAGTGTTTGATAATTAACTTTGTTACTATGATCTGGTATTGAGTGCAGGATAAATTACTTTGTTTATTACATGTAGTCTCGTCTTGCATTGGGTGTTGGATAATTTACTTTGTTACTATGATCTGGTATTGAGTGTAGGATAATTTACTTTGTAACTATTATCTTGCATTGAGTGTTGGATAATCTACTTTGTTACTATGATCTGGTATTGAGTGTTGGATAATTTACTTTGTTACTATGATCTGGTATTGAGTGTTGGATAATATACTTTGTTACTATGATCTGGTATTGAGTGTTGGATGATTTACTTTGTTTATTACTATGATCTGGTATTGAGTGTTGAATAATTTACTTTGTTTATTAATATGATCTTGCATTGAGTGTTGGATAATTTACTTTGTTTATTACTATGATCCAGTATTGAATATTGGATTATTTACTTTGTTTATTACATGTCGTCTGATCTTGCATTGAGTGTTGAATAATTTACTTTGTTAATTACTATGACCTGGCATTGAGTGTTGGGTCATTTACTTTGTTTATTACTTTGATCTGGCATTGAGCATAATTTACTTTGTTTATTTCTATGATCTGGCATCGAGTGTTGGGTCATTTACTTTGTTTATTACTTTGATCTTGCATGGAGTGTTGAATAATTTCTTTGTTTATTACTATGATCTTGCATTGAGTGTAGGATAATTTACTTTGTTTATTACATGTAGTCTGATCTTGCATTGAGTGTTGGATAATTTCCTTTGTTTATTACTTTGATCTTGCATTGAGTGTTGGATAATTTCCTTTGTTTATTACTTTGATCTTGCATTGATTGTTGGATAATTTACCTTATTTATTACTATGATCTTGCATTGAGTGTTGGATAATTTCCTTTGTCTTGCATTGAGTGTTGGATAATTTACTGTGTTTATTTCTTTGATCTTGCATTGAGTGTTGCATAATAAACTTTGTTTATTACTATGATCTGGCATTGGGTGTTGGATAATATACTTTGTTTATTACTTTGATCTTGCATTGAGTGTTGAATAATTTACTTTGTTTATTACTATGATCTTGCATTGAGTGTTGAATAATTTACTTTGTTTATTACTATGATCTGGCATTGAGTGTTTGATAATTTACTTTGTTTATTACATTTCATCTGATATGGCATTGAGTGTTGAATAATTTACTTTGTTTATTACTATGATCTGGCATTGAGTGTTGAATAATTTACTTTGTTTATTACATGTAGTCTCGTCTTGCATTGGGTGTTGGATAATTTACTTTGTTTATTTCTATGACCTGGCATTGAGTATAGGATTATATACTTTGTTTATTACATTTCGTCTGATCTTGTATTGATTGTTGGATAATTTACTTTGTTACTAAGATCTGGTATTGAGTGTTGGATAATTTACTGTTACTATGATCTGGTATTGAGTGTTGGATAATTTACTTTGTTACTATGATCTGGTATTGAGTTTAGGATAATTTACTTTGTTACTATGATCTGGTATTGAGTGTTGGATGTTTTACTTTGTTTATTACTTTGATCTGGAATTGAGTGTAGGATAATTTACTTTGTTTATTACTATGATCTTGTATTGATTGTTGGATAATTCACTTTGTTACTAAGATCTGGTATTGAGTGTAGGATAATTTACTTTGTTACTATGATCTGGAATTGAGTGTTGGATAATTTACTTTGTTTATTACTATGATCTTGCATTGAGTGTAGGATAATTTACTTTGTTTATTACATGTAGTCTCGTCTTGCATTGGGTGTTGGATAATTTACTTTGTTACTATGATCTGGTATTGAGTGTAGGATAATTTACTTTGTTACTATGATCTGGTATTGAGTGTATTATAATTTACTTTGTTTATTACATGTAGTCTCGTCTTGCATTGGGTGTTGGATAATTTACCTTGTTACTATGATCTGGTATTGAATGTTTGATAATTAACTTTGTTACTATGATCTGGAATTGGGTGTTGGATAATTTACTTTGTTTATTACTATGATCTTGCATTGAGTGTTGGATAATTTACTTTGTTACTATGATCTGGTATTGAGTGTAGGATAAATTACTTTGTTTATTACATGTAGTCTCGTCTTGCATTGGGTGTTGGATAATTTACTTTGTTACTATGATCTGGTATTGAGTGTTGGATAATTTACTTTGTTACTATTATCTTGCATTGAGTGTTGGATAATTTACTTTGTTATTATGATCTGGTATTGAGTGTTGGATAATTTACTTTGTTACTATGATCTTGTATTGAGTGTTGGATAATATACTTTGTTACTATGATCTTGTATTGAGTGTTGGATGATTTACTTTGTTTATTACTTTGATCTGGAATTGAGTGTAGGATAATTTACTTTGTTTATTACTATGATCTTGTATTGATTGTTGGATAATTTACTTTGTTACTATGATCCGGTATTGAGTGTTGGATAATTTACTTTGTTACTATGATCTGGTATTGAGTGTTGGATAATTTACTTTGTTTATTACTATGATCTTGCATTGAGTGTTGGATAATTTACTTTGTTACTATGATCTGGTATTGAGTGTTGGATGATTTACTCTGTTTATTACTTTGATCTGGAATTGAGTGTAGGATAATTTACTTTATTTATTACTATGATCTTGTATTAATTGTTGGATAATTTACTTTGTTACTATGATCTGGTATTGAGTGTTGGATAATTTACTTTGTTACTATGATCTGGTATTGAGTGTTGGATAATTTACTTTGTTACTATGATCTGGTATTGAGTGTTGGATGATTTACTTTGTTTATTACTTTGATCTGGAATTGAGTGTTGGATAATTTACTCTGTTTATTACTATGATCTTGCATTGAATGTTGGATAATTTACTTTGTAACTATGATCTGGTATTGATTGTTGGATAATTTACTTTGTTACTATGATCTGGTATTGAGTGTTGGATAATTTACTTTGTTTATTACTATGATCTTGCATTGAGTGTAGGAACGTTGTTTGTTACATGTCGTCTGATCTTGCATTGAATGTTGGATAATTTACTTTGTTTATTACAGAAATGTTTCCGAAGACCACAGGTTTTTTAGTATATTCAAATTTATCATTATGAAAAGAGGAACAAAAAAGAAGCATGTACATCAAATTTATTGTGTAATTGGTATAATGGGTTTCATCTTTTTTGCAATTAAATCAGTTATAGAAATAATAAGTGTTCCAACGGTTTTGCTCTTTGGGTCCAAGATTGCCACAGGAAAAACATTTAATGACATTTGACACGTACGTTTGTCAAATTTACAACTTGATATGGAATGATTATTTTCACCACAGTTGTAACAGTAGGGATTCCTGTTCTCATGAACCCTTGTCTTAGGATCATTCTAAATTTTAATTACTGAATTAATGTTATAAACAAGTTTGTCAATGCTAAACGATACGTGAGACCATCTACAGCAAATTTTATCATTTCTTGATACAAAGCAATCCATGTTGTTTACGAATTTAATGTTTCCTTCCTGAATTATTTAGATCTTCCTCTGAGATCTTTATGTACACCCTCCGATACCAATTTCCGTAATTCCATTTCATTTGGCTGTTCGTGTTAACATTTTCAAATTTTAATTTCCCATCATTACTACCAAATTGTAAAAAAAGATCAGGGAAAGGTGATAAATCAATTTCATCAATATTTTTCTCAAAGTCAATCACAGTTGCACCTCCTTGTGAATTTACATGAACTTTGCCGCTCAACGTTGCTGTTTTAATGCTTTTGGTAAAAGAATTTTTGTTGGAATTCTTTTATTACGGAATTTAAGCTTCAGTCTCATTTTTTTGTTTTTTTTTATTTGTTTGTTTTTGTTTTGTTTTGTTTGTTTTGTTTTTTGTTTTTTGTTTTTTGTTTTTTTTTTGTTGTTTTGTTTTGTTTTTTTTGTAATTTTGGGTTTTTTCTTTGCTCGTTTGATTTTTATAAGCTCGCATCAGTATTGCTCACTGGTTTTGGTGTTGTTGTTGATCCCACGCTTGGATTAAGATGTATTCGACCAACGCACGGGAGCGCAGACAGAATCACCATCAGTATTTTTCGTCTTTCCTATAAAATGTAAATTTCATTCTGAAGAATTTTGTACTTTTAACTGAAAGTGTCAGTTTACTTATTTGGATTTGCAATTTGCACTTGGATAACTTTTTTTTCATTCTTATAGTTTTCAAACACATATTTCTTAGTTTAACGATCAATTTGATAATTTCCATAAATTCTTAATTTTGTGTTGTCAATTTTGTTAAATTTACATTTATATTTCTAACAAATATGCCACAGTATTTTCTTTATTCTTAGTTTTATCTAGATTGTCAAATGACTTGTACAGGACAGTATAATTTTGATTTTCATGGTCTTCAATAAATTCTTTCAAATCTGTAAAACTATCATGTATTTAATTACTTGCAGAGTTTTCGTGAGAGTCAGCATGACTTGTGTCAAATGTAGGGGGATTCCCTGAGTTTCGTGAGAGTCAGCATGACTGGTGTCAAATGTAGGGGGATTCCCTGAGTTTCGTGAGAGTCAGCATGACTGGTGTCAAATGTAGGGGGATTCCATGAGTTTCGTGAGAGTCAGCATGACTGGTGTCAAATGTAGGGGGATTCCCTGAGTTTCGTGAGAGTCAGCATGACTGGTGTCAAATGTAGGGGGATTCCCTGAGTTTCGTGAGAGTCAGCATGACTGGTGTTAAATGTAGGGGGATTCCCTGAGTTTCGTGAGAGTCAGCATGACTGGTGTCAAATGTAGGGGGATTCCCTGAGTTTCGTGAGAGTCAGCATGACTGGTGTCAAATGGAGGGGGATTCCCTGAGTTTCGTGAGAGTCAGCGTGACTGGTGTCAAATGTAGGGGGATTCCCTGAGTTTCGTGAGAGTCAGCATGACTAGTGAAAGAGTTAATCGAAAAAAAAAATTGTCTCCTCCCTTACGTAATCCCAAAGTTCTCATCACATGGTATTTTAATTGCGTTTTAATCCTCATCAAAATAATTTAATAGTTATTTGTAGTTATCTATTCTTTTGGTAAAATTTACTATTTTTTATCGTCTTACTAGATTGTTAAAATTGGAAAGAGAATTTGTGTCAAATGCATCACCTGGTTTACTTTGAAAGATGCCATTTTCACAATTTAGAGATATGTGCATATGTTCTGTAAGATATAACCCTGATCTCAGAAGCTTATAAAAACACGTCTGCACACGACAGCATCGGGTATTCTCACTATTCGGTTGTTGTAATGGGATGATAGGCTATTATGGTGGTGAGAATGGCCATGATGGATGGAGGTGAAAATGAGTCTTTTGAAAAAAAAATATTTTGTTTGAAATTTAAATTTACTAAAGGTTATCCTCAACCTGAAAATAGAAGTGATCACTTCCTCATCCAGTCACGTGACTTTAGGTGTAGCCACTTTCTAGTGTGACGTCATTTCCGGCACAACCATAGCACAAGCACAAGTGCTACCCATTGATATTAACATCATGCTATTTTTACGACCAACTAAGATTCAGATTTTGGTATGAATTCCAAATCGTTCGTAAATCAGCCAATTTAAACTATGAAATACTAATACCCTATTGTTGCATATCAATACATCGGCAAACGATTACCGAAGTAAATATGATGAAAAGGGGGAATTACAAATTCAAAAATCTAAAATCACGGCAATTCACATCCGACACGAATTGAGACAGCATGACAAAGACAAAACAAATAAACAAAAATGAACAAGAATACCACAGCAGTGTGAACCCTACAAAAACTGAAGTATCATCAGGTGCTCCGGAAGGGTAAGCATGATCTGCTCCACGCGTGGCAAATTATATTATATATGTTTACAATATTGAATTTTAACTTATTATATTAAGTATTTGTGATTGAAAAAACTTGTTTGTTTTTTTTTTCAGTTTGCTCTGGTCTCGGTCCTATAGATGTCATATTTAGCTACGATGCATTTGCACTTGGATCCAGAAAGTCGCAGATGATTAATTTCTTTATTCATGATATACTGAACAGCTTAGATTTTTCCAATGGAAATCTTATGACTGCTAGGCTTACAGATAATTGTCCTGAATTTACAAATATTCCACTGTCAGCTGGCAAAAACCTTTCTGCATTTTCAAATACAAAGTATCCCGGAATCCCTTCTCTTTTACAGAAACTCAATACTAGTTTTTCAAATCGTGAAGACGCAAAAAAATTAGGTGTTCTGTTCGTTGACGACAGCACCGAAAGTATTGAAAGAGCTATTCCAATACTAAAATCTGGGCTAGATTTTAAATTGATGGTGATTGGAATCGGTGACCAATCAGCTACAGAATCTGCAGGGGATTTGTGTTCTTACCCAAAACATGATTACTTTGTGCAGGTTCCTATATATTCCAGTTTACTGCGGGCTAGGTCAAAAGTATTAGATAAACTATGTACATCAATGATTACTGCTTGATTCAGAATTAACATATTTACATTATACCATGTCTTAACTTATTTACATTATACCATGTCTTAACTTATTTACATTGCACCCTGTCTTAACTTATTTACATTGTACCCTGTCTTAACTTATTAAAATTGCAGCCTGTCTTAACTTATTTACATTGCACCCTGTCTTAACTTATTTACATTATATCTTAACTTATTTACATTAACTTATTTACATTATACCATGTCTTAACTTATTTACATTGTACCCTGTCTTAACTTATTTTCAATGCGCCCTGTCTTAACTTATTTACATTGTACCCTGTCTTAACTTATTTACATTGTACCCTGTCTTAACCTATTTACATTGTACCCTGTCTTAACTTATTTACATTGCGCCCTGTCTGAACTTATTTACATTGCACCCTGTCTTAACTTATTTACATTTTATGTTGTTATAAGTTATTTACATTGTACCCTGTCAAGTTTAAGATATTTACATTGTACCCTGTCTTAACTTATTTTAATTGCTCCCTGTCTTAACTTATATTTGATGATATTGTATGCTTTACCGCATCTACATTCTAACAATATTTCAGTATCCCATGTTTACTTCTATTTGTTGACATTGTCAGGATTACTGTATTTACATGTTAACAATATTTCAGTATCCCATGTTTACTTCTATTTGTTGACATTGTCAGGATTACTGTATTTACATTCTAACAATACTTCAGTATCCCATGTTTACTTCTATTTGTTGACATTGTTAGGATTACTATATCTACATTCTAACAATATTTCAGAAGCCTGTGTTTACTTCTATTTGATGTCATTGTCAGGGTCACCGTATTTTTAGCTCACCTGGCTATGCCAGGGTGAGCTTTTGCCATCAGTTGGCGTCCGTCGTCCGTCCGTCCGTCGTCTGTCCGACCGTCTGTCGTAAATTTTTCATTCAAAGATCTTCTCCTCTGAAACCACTGGGTCAATTAGAACCAAACTTGGCCACACTAGTCCTGGGGTGGTCCCCTTTAAAAAAGGCATCCGGCAGGTCCGTACCTTTCCAAGATGGCCGCTAGTGGCGAACATAGTTTTAACATTGGACCCTATAGGAAAGAGATTCAAAGATCTTCTTCTCAGAAACAACCAGTCCAATTATAACCAAAGTTAGTCACAATGGTCCTTAGATGGTCCCTTCCAAAAAGGTATCCGGCAGGTCCGTACCTCGTCCAAGATGGCCGCCAGAGGGAACATACTTTTAACATTGGACCCTATGGGAAAGACATTCAAAGATCTTCTCAGAAACTATCAGTCCAATTATTATCAAACTTAGTCACAATGGTCCTTTGATGGTCCCTCCCAAAAAAGGTATCCGGCAGGTCCGTACCTCATCCAAGATGGCCGCATGCGGGGAACATAGTTTTAACATTGGACCCTATGGAAAAGACATTCAAAGATCTTCTCAGAAACTACTTGTCCCATTAAAACTAAACTAAGCCACAATGGCCCTTACATGGTCCCTTCCTAAAAAGGTATCTGGCAGGTCCATACCTCATCCAAGATGGCCGCCAGCGGGAACAGAGTTTTAACATTTGACCCTATGGAATATACATTCAAAGATCCTTTTCTCAAAAGCTACTGTTCAGTTAGAACCAAACTAAGCCACAATGGTCCTAAAATGGTGATTAGGTGATCCCATCCAAAATATGTATCTGGCAGGTCTGTACCTCATCCAAGATGGCCATCATCTAGAACATAGTTTTTATCATGGCCTTATTGATTTTAAGGGGAACCTCTGCCCAAATTTTTGAATTTTTATTTGAATTGTGGTCTGAATGTTTTAATTTCAGCAATACGTATTACCTTGATTATAAGGGGAACCCCTGCCCAATTTTTTTTGAATGGTGTTCTGTTTTGAGTTGTAATGGATGGTGGATCTTTGTGTTGCCATGGAAACCAAACAAGAATACTGTAATTTAAGAAAAAAAAAGGTATTCTGCTAAATTCTATGTTTAGTTTTTCCTATTGGAAATGCCTTTTATCTATGTCAGCCATGGTCCAGGTGAGCGATACAGGCTCTTGAGAGCCTCTTGTATATATATCTACAATATTTCATGTATATGTTTACTTCTATTTGATGACATTGTCAGGATTACTGTATTTACATTCTACCAATATTTCAGTATCCTATGTTTACTTCTATTTGATGACATTGTCAGGATTACTGTATTTACATTCTACCAATATTTCATTATCCTGTGTTTATACTTCTATTTATTGACATTGTCAGGATTACCGTATTTACATTCTACCAATATTTCAGTATCCTGTGTTTACTTCTATTTGATAAAAATTGAATATGAATAATGGTTTAACACAGATGATATGGAGTAATGTGGTATGGTCTCGAGTGGGAAAGACGTATACATATAACTGGAAGGCGTCAGAGACTTAGCGCTACAGAATTATATTAATGTCTTACCGATATAACTTGTAAGATAGCTGTCAGGTCAATAACCTTCACGCTTGGTTGTCTTACGTCCTGCACAGTACGGCGTACAACAGGAAAGAGAATATAGCTGCACATGCGCGGCACCACATCCGGTTCCATGGTCTCCTATTACTGGATCAAGGAGGGTCCCACGGAGCTAAGAGTAATTATACTACACCCCCTCCGTCTTGAAACGGAGGAACGCTAGTTCCGACTAGGGACGAAGTATAGAACACCCCTGGGCTAAATATACAAAGGCCCAGCTATAGATGAATATAACGACATGTAAATAAAAGCATGTGCAGAAACTCATAAATCCTAATGTTAAGGATGTAAAAACTACCCTCCCCAAGAACCTGGGAGTAACTATAACGTAATCACTTAAAACTTATGTAAACATGGTAGGGAAGTTAACCTTATCCCCCAAAACCTATTGCCCTATAAACTGACAATAAAACCATTATCTCAACCGATAATAAAACCATTGTCTTGACCGACAACTGAAAATAAAGTCTTAACTTATTCATGGGCTAACCTTGATCATTTACCGATCAATACAAAGTCTTGGGTCCAAACTACCTGGCCCCCACACCGCCCATAGGTGTGTATAACCAGGCTACTATACCATTCTTCACCTGAAAAACCTTCTCATCGCAACTTGAGGTGATTCTCAAAACATACGAATAAAACTTCCACTGTATAATACCCAAAATATACAGATATAAATCACTAATCACTGATACTATAAGATGAATTCATTAACCCCCTGAATTTCCAATTCAGATCAAAATATACAGATGATTAATTTGTACAGTTCCTCCTCGGACTGAGGAGTGC
>MJUU01058043.1:19548-39820 GCA_002080025.1 Modiolus philippinarum
CCTCGCCAATTGCCATGGTGGGTCACCTCTGCTGATATGTACACCAGGGGTCGAAAGTCAGCCCCAAGACGGAATTTTGCACCAAGTTTGAAATGCTCTCAAAATTTTCCCACGGCAAAGCTTTTGTCGACCGCTGGTCAAATGATGGCCATTGCCTTCAGCTTTGCCCTCGCCAATTTCTAGGGTGGGTCACCTCTACTGAAATGTACACCAGGGGTCGAAAGTCAGCCCCAAGACGGAATTTTGCACCAAGTTTGAAATGCTCTCAAAAGTTTCTTACGGCAAAGCTTTTGTCGATCGCTGGTCAAATGATAGCCATTTTTCTCAGCTTCGCCCTCGCCAATTGCCATGGTGGGTCACCTCTACTGAAATGTACGCCAGGGGTTGAAAGTCGGCCCCAAGACGGAATTTTGCACCAAGTTTGAAATGCTCTCAAAAGTTTCCTACGGCAAAGCTTTTGTCGACCGCTGGTCAAATGATAGTCATTGCTCTCAGCTTCGCCCTCGCCAATTGCCATGGTGGGTCACCTCTACTGAAATGTACACCAGGGGTCGAAAGTCGGCCCCAAGACGGAAGTTTGCACCAAGTTTGAAATGCCTCAAAAGTTTCTTACGGCAAAGCTTTTGTCGACCGCTGGTCAAATGATAGCCATTTCCCTCAGCTTCGCCCTCGCCAATTGCCATGGTTGGTCACCTCTGCTGAAATGTACACCAGGGGTCGAGAGTCGGCCCCAAGACGGAATTTTGCACCAAGTTTGAAATGCTCTCAAAAGTTTCCTACGGCAAAGCTTTTGTCGACCGCTGGTCAAATGATAGCCATGTCCCTCAGCTTTGCCCTCGCAAATTGCCAGGATGGGTCACCTCTACAGAAATGTACACCTGGGGTCGAAAGTCGGCCCCAAGACGGAAGTTTGCACCAAGTTTTAAATGCATCAAAAGCTTCTTACGGCAAAGCTTTTGTCGACCGCTGGTCAAATGATAGCCATTTCCCTCAGCTGGGCCCTCGCCAATTGCCATGGTGGGTCACCTCTGCTGATATGTACACCAGGGGTCGAAAGTCTGCCCCAAGACGGAATTTTGCACCAAGTTTGAAATGCTCTCAAAAGTTTCTTACGGCAAAGCTTTTGTCGACCGCTGGTCAAATGATAGCCATTTCCCTCAGCTTCGCCCTCGCCAAATGCCATGGCGGGTCACCTCTGCTGAAATGTACACCAGGGGTCGAAAGTCGGCCCCAAGACGGAATTTTGCACCAAGTTTGAAATGCTCTCAAAAGTTTCCTACGGCAAAGCTTTTGTCGACCGCCCGTCAAATGATAGCCATTTCCCTCAGCTTTGCCCTCCCTCCCCAATTGCCAGGATGGGTCACCTCTACAGAAATGTACACCAGGGGTCGAAAGTCGGCCCCAAGACGGAAGTTTGCACCAAGTTTGAAATGCTCTGAAAAGTTTCTTACGGCAAAGCTTTTGTCGACCGCTGGTCAAATGATAGCCATTTCCCTAAGCTTCGCCCTCGGCAATTGCCAGGATGGGTCACCTCTACTGAAATGTACACCAGGGGTCGAAATCGGCCCCAAGACGGAATTTTGCACCAAGTTTGAAATGCTCTCAAAAGTTTCCTATGGCAAAGCTTTTGTCGATCGCTGGTCAAATGATAGCCATTTCCCTCAGCTTCGCCCGCGCCAATTACCAGGGTGGGTCACCTCTACTGAAATGTACACCAGGGGTCGAAAGTCGGCCCCAAGACGGAATTTTGCACCAAGTTTTAAATGCATCAAAAGCTTCTTACGGCAAAGCTTTTGTCGACCGCTGGTCAAATGATAGCCATTTCCCTCAGCTTTGCCCTCGCCAATTGCCATGGTGGGTCACCTCTACTGAAATGTACACCAGGGGTCGAAAGTCGGCCCCAAGACGGCAGTTTGCACCAAGTTTGAAATGCTCTCAAAAGTTTCCTACGGCAAAGCTTTTGTCGACCGCTGGTCAAATGATAGCCATTTCCCTCAGCTTCGCCCTCGCCAATTGCCATGGTGGGTAACCTCTACTGATATGTACACCAGGGGTCGAAAGTTGGCCCCAAGACGGAATTTTGCACCAAGTTTGAAATGCTCTCAAAGGTTTCCTACGGCAAAGCTTTTGTCGACCGCTGGTCAAATGATAGCCATTGCCCTCAGCTTCGCCCTCGCCAATTGCCAGGGTGGGTCACCTCTACTGAAATGTACACCAGGGGTCGAAAGTTGGCTTTGAAAACATCATTTGAAAAAAAAATTAGCTGTTTACATGATGTTACCGTGTGCATTTGCAATTGATGATAATTGTTAGCACTCAGGTGAAACCAATCTATGTGTGAAATTATTACTATGACGTTACTATTGGTTATAAAGTATCCCGGAATGTACGATATCGCCATTATTTGGCATCATTATGACCAAATCACTCCTTAAACATCAAATTCTATTCACATCATACTGCTTTTCAAATTAATTTTCTTCAATGTCTTTTCTTAAAATCGACCCCAAAAACATACCAAAAAGAAAAGAATGAAGTACGTGCATAGAAAAAATCTGAGGAAAGACACTAAATAAACAGGAACTATATTAGAGGACAACGAAAATCAAGGGGACTGAATACCACGAAAATTACAGAGACTTAAAAGGAATCTCGTACCAGTATTATACTTGTATTAGAATGCGTGGTGTGTTCCGCATATTACGGAACCTATGTAAAAACTAGCTCTTTGTTGCGAGTAAGTGTATGCCGGTTAGTGAATATTCACTCCACGGTGTTTTAAAACAAGCATATAAATTATATACGATGAAATATGTGTTTTTTTCTTATTGGTCGCTAAAAATTATTTTCGGTTTCCAGACATACCTCCTTATAGGTCGCTAGCTTATTGGTCGCTAGTTATTGGTCGCTAGCTTGAGCCTGGTATGAAACTTGGATATATTGTTAGGTACCAGGAAGGGAGGAACCTTATTGATTTTGGAGAAAGTAGGTAACATGTCAAGGTCACAGTGATCAAAAATAAATTGAAAATTCCAGAAAAATTTGGTTTCCGGATGATAGCTAAAAAAGTTCACATCCAATTGAAATGAAACTTGAATATGTTGTTGGATACCAGAAGGGGAGGAATCCTTTTGATTTTGGAGAAAGTAGGTCAAAGATCAAGGTCACAGTGACCGATAATAGACTGAACTTTTCAGTAGTAGTTCAAAGTTGAAGGGGACAGTGACCAAAAATAGTTTGAAAATTTCAGACAAATTTGGTTTCCGCCCGATAACTCAGAAAGTTTTCATCAAATTGAATTAAACTTGGATATATTGTTGGATAATAGGAGCTTCAAGGGAGAAATCTATTGATTTTAGATAAAGTAGGTCAAAGATCAAGGTCACAGTAATCGAAAATAACTTCATATATTGAAATGTCGACATGAAAATAGAAAATGGACCTTATTGAATTCTGAGAATTTCGGATATTAGGTAGGAAAGATAATAAATAGACAATTTTAGAAATATTTGGGTCTCCACATTAACTTAGTCACATAATATAGCCACATAATATTTGAAGTTGCAACTCGGCCTGTGTACCCTTGTGCCATTTAGATTTTGTATTTTTTTTTAAATATTTTGTTTTCTTGTTTGGTGTTCATGGCAAGCGAAAGCACCACTATCCATTACAACCCATATCAAACCTCCATTCAAAAAAAATTGTTAGGGGTTCCCATTTTAATCTACTAATACAAGAAATTGAAAACATTCTGAGTCCCCTTTCAAAAGAAAAAAATGAAGGGATGTCCCCTATAATCTAGTTTATGCATATTTCAAGAATCATAAATAAAATATGAGGCAAACCACTCATTTTTTTCTAAAATTGCAGTTTTCTGGTCTGGTTTCCATGGCAACTGAGAGCTCAACCATCCATTACCATCAGTTATTACTCATCACAGATCATACTTAAAAACAAATTTGGGCAGGGGTTCTCCTTATTATCCAGGTACATATATATCCAGGTCTACCTGTATTGGGTTTTATTCGTATGATTATTATACTATAGGGAAACGGGACAGATAAAGGGGAGGTTTGGGTACTTATAAACCGGTTTAACCCTACCGCTGACTTTTGCTAGTGCCGGTACCAAGTCCGGCTGCCCCGATTTCCTATCGTTGTTCACGTTTGTCCTTTGTCTTGTTTGTGTTTTTCGTGTGTGATTCCCTGGCAGATTGTGGCATGTGACTGTAATTTTTCAGCCATTGTAGATATTACCTGTTATCCCCTTTGTTACATATAATAATCAAAATATTCGAGACCTCTTGCAAAAATGTTCTGAGTAGAGGCTGCCTTCATATATTAATGAAATCATTAGACGTTTGAAAAGAAAATTAAGTTTATAAACTCCCTGGCTTTTATTATTATCTCCCTTTTTAAAATTGTCGCTTTTCATTATATCTAATTAAGATTAAAGGCACTCTCAAAATGTGTGACGATATATATACCCGGTAGTGTACAATATATACAGATTAATACATGGGCATTTCCATATTGGCCTGGTTATCATCCCGAGACACCCATATTGGCCCGAGACGAAGTCGAGGGACAATGTGGATCGAGGGATGATAATCAGGTCAATATGGAAATGCACATGTATTAAACTTTTTATTACATACTTCCGACGTTTAGAAATGCCAGGCCGATATGGACCGGAAGTCGTTTATTTGCCCAGGCCAATATGGACCGGAAGTCGTTTATTTTGTCTGAGATGCACGAGGAGCATAAAATAACATATTATTTTCCCGGGGTGTGAAATATGGACAGTTTACTTCCGGTCATATTGATCATGCAAAAACGCTTTTATTTCTACTAAGTATGTAATAAATAATAATAAAAATAATATTTTTAATGAACAATTAAACTTTTGTATTAAATCATATCATACTTAAATATTATATAATTTTCCTTCAAAAACTTATATATAAATACACTTACTTAGTTGTTTTTTAATATAAAATATATAATATGTTATCATGAAACATGTCACAAGCATGCATATTATGTTATGTGTTACTACTATGTCGTATTCAAGGAGACGGATTAACATAAGTTTTACTAGCTTGTTTCCGAATCTTTATTAGTGTATTTTGATTGATTGTGATTCTATGCATGTTATGAATTTAATAAACTATGTTTAAATTAAACTTAGATGTTTTCACATTTAACCTTAGGGTGTACCCTGCTGGCAACCATCTTGTACGGTAAGGTCCTACCGGATACCTTTTTTGGACTGGACCATCTACCATAATTATGACAAGGTTTGGTTACAATTGTACAGGAAGTTTCTGAAATCTTTGCATCTGTTCTCCATAGTGTCCAATTATAAATTATGTACCCCGCTTGCGTCCATCTTGGATGAAATACGGACCTGACGGATACCTTTTTGGAAGGGACCATATAAGGACCATTGAGACTATGTTTAGTTATAATTGTACTGGTAGTTTCTTAGAAGAGGACCTTTAAATGTGTTTTCAATAGGGTCCGATGTTAAAACTATTCCCCGCTCTTCCCAATCTTGGATGAGGTATGGACCTGCGGGATACCCTTTATAAGGGCCACACAAGGACCATTTTGACCAGGTTTGGTTCTAATTGGTCCAATTGTTTCAGATAAGATCTTTGAAAGTGTTCTCCATGGGGTCCAATGTTAAATATATGGTTCCCGAAGGCGGCTATTGGGGATGAGGTACAGACCTGCCAGATACAATTTTTACAGCGTCCACTCAAGGCCTACTTTTCATATACTCGATCAGTGCGTACTATCTATTCAAGAGTATATAATTGTTTTTGGGTCCAGATCACAATGTCATGGCGTAGGAAATAGTTCGGTACTTGGCCACTTTTATTCAGTTTAACTCACCCTAGATCAATTATCTGATTACACATAATTTAAGAGGTGTATTTTTACTAATGATTTGAAGCGATTTGTTCATGTTTTGATAGTTAATACTACAAATATTCATACACCACCGTTTCCTCGGTATCAGGCAGACATATAATTGATTGTCTATTGATCGTTATGTAGTAGAGTTATCTTTCTTTAAATTCTGTGTTTTTAAAATCGACCAATAATTATCATATTTATGATTACATCATATTTATTTTAATACTTGATCTAACTAAAAAGTATAAATTTTCATTAAATAGAATAATATATAGATATGATGGTTTTTAAATTCTGAATTTTGTTAATTTAAATTTCTATTATTAGAATTTACATGGAAATATTTATTTTTATATATATTTAATGTTTTCAATAGGTAGCTATTTACGTTTCAAGACTACTTCTGTAGTACGTAATAGTTCAAAAACTAACGGAAATAGTTTATGAAAGAACACCTTGAATTACCTGACTTTATTTCTCGATGCACAAGGAAAACTCTAGTTTATCAAGGAAGGGACATTTATTCCTGACTACATGTTCTTGATGTTAGTTAACTTATACCAACATAGTTTGAGCGGAAATATTTCATTATGGATATACATCGTATATCAATTAATGTTGGATTTAAAAGATATGGCCATGTCTTTTCTTTCAAAGTCCTTAATCGTTCCGTATAGTATTAGTTCACTTTGATTTGAAGAAAAATATGTAATGTTTAAAAAGTCATATTATTATTATCTATAATTATATAATAATTAGAATTGTGAAAAAAAAACAAAGAAACAAACAGCAAACAAAACTGAAATAGAAAAGACCCATATGCTCGCAAATATCTGTCAAATTAGTTATTGTATTACATGTTGCAGAGACAAAGAGTTAATCCGTTGTAAAATTCGGTCATAACACGCGTGTGCTAGACTTCCCGTGAGTTACTGAGTCGATTTTTTAATTCCCAATACCTGTAATTTTATCTAAAACTGTACAGAAATGTCAACAAAACGTTTTTTATTGAATATTGATAAATTGTCATGGATATTAATTGTAATATTATTAAATGACGATGCATTAGTAAAAGCAATAACTTTACCATCGGAACATTGTGCCCGTACAGGTAAACTTTGACTGAAATTACGAGGAGTTCCGAACGGATTCTAGTGTTGCATCATTGGAGCGAGTTTACATGCGTGATGTTAACGCTTTAATCTCTGTATGTCTCTAGATATTGATAGGCATTTAATTCAATTAAAATCAAATAAAACCTATCTGTGTATTATCTAGTACATGTGCAGTTTTGACCCCCTCCCAATTTTCCATTGCTAAGAAACAGAAAGGGCTAATGGTGATCCTGAGAGCTTACGACAAGAAGAAACGAACCCTATGAAAATGAAACAAAAAAAATTATAAACACGAACGCATCTTTTTGTTTTGTTTTGTTTTGTGTTTGTTTGTTTTAAAATGATCCTTTTCAAAATTGTTCAGGTATTACAGGTATGTGAACAATCGAGTATCCTTGGATATGGGTTTACCCATATCTTATCTTGTTTATAATTGTACAGGTAGTTTTACACGAAAATTAACGTTTTTATGCAACTGCGAAATTATTGTATTTTGAGCAGGTTTGGTTCCAGGTGGCCGAAAATTTTCAGAGGAGGTCTTTGAAAGTGTTCCCTTGGGTCCAAGATTAGGAAAAAGAAGAGAAACGGGGAATGAGCCAAAGAGATAACGACCCAAAGGGGAGTAATAACAACTGATCTTCAATGAACGGTGTGAAAACCTCACATCCAACGGCAGGTCGGAGTCGGCCCCTGAATAAAGAGCAATCAAGTTCAGCGAAATATACATCAGCCTTGAATCCTATAGACATAAAGTAAACTAACTAGAAAAAAGACAAGACACACAAAGGCTTAATAAATTTCCTGACTTAGGACAGGCGCAAACCTGCTGCGGCGGGATTAAACTAGTTTTATTGGGCCCAAACCTTCCCCCTATAGCCAATGTGATGAATAGAAAAACAATCGTAACAACAGTAAAATTCAGTTGGCAACAGGGCTGAGTAAATTGTGAAAAATGAAACTGAAAGAACTAAATATACGGACATAAACATGAAATAACAAGAGACTACTAGCAGTTAACTGACATTAAACTATATTCCCCGCTGGCGGCAATCTTGGATAAAAGACGGACCTGACGGATACATTTTTTGGAAGGGACCATCTAAGGACCATTGAAACCAAGTTTGTTCACAACTGTACTGTTAGTTTCTGCACAGATCTTTAAATGTGGACATGTCGGATACATTTTACAATGGCCCAACCAGGGACTATTTTGACCAAGTTTAGGTCCAATAGGCACTATGGTTTCTGAGATCTTTTACAGCGTTTTCCATAGGGTCCAATATTAAAAAAAATATTCCCGCTGGCGGCCATCTTGGATAGGGTACAAACCTGCCCGATACAATTTTTAGGGACCCCCTGGATCCAACTGGGCCAGGGATTTCAGAAGAGAAGATCTTTGAATCAAAAGTTTACGACGATCGACGACGGACAGATGGGCTCCGGACGCCGAGAGAGGGCAAAAACTCACCCTGGCTATAGCCAGATGCGCCAAAAAAGTAACATGTGCCATGGGTTTAACGGTAAGAGGAGTAACATGTACCATGAGTTTTATGGTAGGAGAAGTTACAAGTACCATGGCTTTTATTGTTAGAGAAGTAACATGTGCAATGGGTTTAATGGTTAGAGAAGTAACATGTACCATGTGTTTTATGGTTAGAAAAGTAACATGTGCAATGGGTTTTATGGTTAGAGAAGTAACATGTACCATGGAATATATGGTGAGAGAAGTAACATGTCCCTGGGTTTCATGATTGGAGAAGTAACTAATTTGTGTCTATGGGTAGAAAACGACATGTACCAATCATGTAAAAACACATCTCACAAGACCTTAATGAAGTTGGCTGTATGACGGGTTAGGGTTAGGGTTTAGGGTTAGGGTTAGGGTTAGGGTTAGGGAAGCAGATCCTTCTGGAGCACACCTCCAGTTTGTGTTGGGTTCACACAGTTGTGGCATATTTCTTCATTTTTTGTTTGTTTGTTTTGGTATATTGTACAGTGTTTTTGGATTGATGTCTTTTATTTCCCATATGTTTACCGATGAATCAAACCTAGCCAAGAAAATAGCTTCAAAACAATGGGGCATATTCATTCATTATGGTGAACTAAGCTAAGGGCTGTTCCTCAAGATACATGCATGGATAGATAATGAATATATATATCCAAGGACAAGGTGACAATGTGAAATATGGCGAAGGAAGTGACATATATTATTAGTACAAGGTCCGAAGGCGTTAACGGAGAAATGTGATCAAGTTGTTATTTCTTAAGTTCCCATCTGCAATTTATAAATGACATCAGTTCAAGTAATAACCCCAGTGTTACTTCTTTTTGGAATTGATAATACCTTTAATACTTATATCAGCTTTAACGTGTTTTTCGGTTAATGGACTTCCAAACGTTTTTTGGTTTTGATCAACACTGATGAGATATAAGTTGTCGAAATGCGCATATGCAGAAAATAAATTAACAGTACCTTATCTTGTAAATTCGTTTTATCTTTAGCCCCTCTTACACTACACCGTATAACCCAAACGAACGCCGAACGTATAAAAATAAATTATATCCGTTCGTCTCCGTTCATACACGTTTGTCGTCCGTTCTTTATCCGGTGAATACGGTACAAGTACGGTGATGTCCGTTTTGTACGGTGAAAAATTTTGAACATGTTCAAAACTTGGAACGGACATATACCGCACAAAATGTCCGGTGAATGTTCGGTAGGCTTTCGTTTTGTTCGGTTCTCATGCGAGGTACATACGTTATTCATCCGTTACATAGGAAAAATGAAAGGATATGGAGTGAATGCAAATGTGACAAAAACGCACACGATACATAGAAAACTCCAGTTCCGGATTTACAGCGTAAACCAAGCAGACATGCACCGAATAAAACGACTTTGTTAAAATATATAATGTTCAATGGCCCAAATTAACATGTAATAAACAAAAATAGAAACGTAAATGTAGACCACAATTAAAAGATAATGAACACAAAATATAAAATACAAAAAAAATAATAAAAATGAAAACAGCTAAAAATCACAACTAAGGCGCATATTTTCGTGTTCAACTGTGAAGCAACCGGACGGAAAACCATAATGATGGCCCTGCCAAAACGAAAGAAACACGCTTTCTGTTCCTTTCTTCTAAGTTGTTGCCTGTCTTTTATTATTTCTACTTTGTTTATTTTGTCTTTTTTACCTTTTATAATGTGGCCTACTTTTACCATTCTTATTTCGCTTAAAACGAATTTAAAACGATTAATTATTATGTGGTCATCCAATGGAATATACCGTACACTATTTTTTTTTAAGTTGTTTTTTTAATTTAGTAATGGCTAGAGTTATGCAGTGTTTATATTGTAGCATTATTCTAACATATACCCAATAAATCAAAATGTCCGTTTTCCCGCCGTTTAAAAACGTTACATATGTTAAGAAGCATCCGCTAGAAAATGTATATAACTTTAACCCGATTCCTCAATGACATTTTCGCCTTGGGTCTTTGGTGAAGAAGGTTATCTGTAAACCGACAGTTCTTTTCTTAAGAAATTCTCTTGCTTTTCTATTCGGTAACATTTTGGGAAAATGAATCCCATTGGTCAAGCACACCATAGTGATTATTTGTGTAAAATAAGTTGATGAGCGGTCAAAAGACACTGGTATCCTTTTTTGAAATCGATAGGTTTAAATGGTACTTTTTTTTACTCGGTGCTCGTATGGTACCTTTTCGTTAGTAATCCATTTTATTCGGTACTCGTCCGGTATGTTGCCGTTGTAAATGCGTTTTGTTCGGTGCTCGTCGGGTAGGGTTCCGGTGACAGTTCGGTGCGAAGTCGGTTTATTTGCATGTGCGGTGTACCTACTGTATACCTCCGGTTTTGTGCGTTTTCATTATAATTCGTGAACGAACAAAAATATTTACCACTGTACAAAATTATTTCCATCCGTTCCTTGTACTTTTGTGATATGAATGATAATGTGTAGGTAAGGTGAGCTGCAAAGGTAGAATATGTGATTCCGAATGCCAACAGTGATGAAAATCATCTTTTTAAACCTGTCAACATCGGAAAATCCAGCAAGGTCTTCGGCTGGATTTGAACCCCTGCTTGTCGTCATCTATGGCAACACCGCCTGCACTATGTCCAGCGTGATATACGGTGTAGTGTAAGAGCGGCTATAAGAACATAAGTACTTCTTGTCAGCACTTGACATTTCATCGTGTTGTGTAAAAAATGGATTTGTTCAAAATATTTTTAAGTGCTTCCATTTAACAGGAAACAGTACTAGTATGAAAGAAGAGCTTGATATGCACCTCAGATCCTTTGTTAACAAGAGATGGCAAACAATCTACAAACTAAACAAAAGTCTTTATTTACATGTTTATAGTATAAAAATATATATAATATATTATAATATATTAAAGTATCATGGAATCATTGTTTATCACAGACTGCATGATAAATGGCAACATGAAAAATATTTTGCCAGTTTATTTGAATAAGAAACACTTAAACGGAATCGGCAGAAATAATGTATTAGCGTGAAACTGTCCCGGTACAGAATCAATAAAATGTGGGTATGAAGAACACAAATGATTTGTAGATCTTTGATTTCAATCACAACCATTTCTTATTGCAAGCGAAGAAATCCATCATGTTTTAAAATGACAATGTGGTACAAAATTGTCGTAAAAAGATTTGAACCATTTCGTCTAATGCTTCGTAAGATGGAACAAGCATGACATTGCGCATACCGGAAGTATTGTATTTTGGTTCCGGCCCAATTACTACTGCAAATAAATTAGTGTCAGATAATGACTTTATATATGGCAAAATAGTGTCCGTATTGTCAAGTTCACTATCAATAAAAGCCACGCCCACAGGTTTTGCTGTACCATGTTCATCATCTTTAATTCCAGCAGCAAATTTGTTTAAAATTTCATATAAACCTGGAATAGTTTTACCCCGCAGTTGTAAGAAGTCGCGGGGGAACATTAATGAAGTTTGTCCATCAATCGGGCAATAATCGATCAGTCTTCGGACCATGATGTTGTTGAATATTTGTTGATCAAAAACGTCAACTACATTAAATATGAAATTAGAAATTTTATCTGTTCTGTCACGCCCCATATTTATTGTGTCATACATGAAGACAATATCCATTGGTCCGGCAGTCTGACAAACTGAAAAAAAGTAGTACATAAACAAAAATGTCTAAATTCTGTATACAAAACGACTTTAAAAATGTTAAATTTGCACATAATACAAACATAAACTATAAAGGGACTAATGCGTGTAAATATGGGCCGTAAAGAAGGTAATTCTATCATTTCTTAAGGCAATTTACTTGAAACAAGGACTGGGTTCCACGAACGTCAATAAAAGTTAATTGACATTTAAATTTTAATTGTAAATTAATTTGGTTGAATCTGTAAAGGATTTAATTTACAGTCAATTATAATACTTGTTGACGTTTGTGCAACCCAGTCATCGACCATTTTAACATATCAACACGACGAAAACCACAATATTTGCAATGCAATATAACGAACCGAATTGCCCCCTCTGTTAAATGATTAAAACTGTAAAAAAATCAAATCTAATCTACTCTAAACTTGCAAGTATAGGAAAAAAATCGATAATCTGACGTCACATATACTATTCTGGACGACGGATCTTTACCTCACGTGACTTCCATTTCTTTCCCTCCGCCTATCTCATCTTGCAGAGCCCTTCCACAAAAGCCATATCCGGTTGACCCGAACTTATCAAGAGGTTGACCTGGAGTTATCAAGGCAATTCTCCCAATCCATTTCGCAAACAATATTCTTTCTATCCGTTTCGCAAGAAATAAATCTTAATTGGATAAAGAATCAATTATATTTTCCAATTTTAATTTTGTAAACAAATTACCGTCACTAATACACAAAAAACAAAAACGAGACGTTCGAAAAAATACGGAAACTAGGTCGCTGATAACTTCAGCAGAGTCACCATTTTATTTACATTGTGACGTCATAAAAGTGCCTAGGAACTGGAAGACAAATGTAAACAATGAGAGCTTTGAAATGCAAAAACAGACTTTATATCGATTTGCTAACATGGTTCGATAAAAAATTTCTAAATTTAATAACCTTAGCCGACAAAAAATATTGTGAAGTCATAATATAACTATAAAACATTTCCCATTTTCTAAAAAAAATGAATGAACCTCATTTCCTGCGCATCCTTGGGAGAATTTGACACAAAAACTAATAAACTATTGTATAGAAATAAGAAATAGAAGACGATAAACAAGTTATCTGAATTTTGAAAGCTGGAATATTGTAAAATATCATCCCGCTCGCCAGAATATGAAGCTTGAGGCTCGTTCGCTGCGCTCACTCGCCCCTGAGCTTCATATTCTGGCTCACGGGATGATATTTTACGATATACAGATGTCAAAATCCAGAAAACATATACTTATACACTTAATTAATCAAGGACTTCTCATCCCGGTACCGTTTTCTTATAGCGATGTCTGGTGCGTATCTATAGTGGAAGAGCCGACATTTCATTTTTTGCACCGCAGAATACTATTGGAAAACAGTTATCGTGGAAATCCGTAATAGATTATCATGTCACGGCTTTAACTGATACTACAGCCGCCTTGCTCTACCCCTGAGCTCTACCCTATGCGAGTCTTGCTGTGTCATGGCAATAAATTGCTATGTCACTGCAAAAGGCTTCCCTACCCTTTTTCACTTTAAATTTGCAATGGCATGGCAAAAACTATGTCTGTAAGTCTTTTTCACGGCAAAAACTATGTCTGTAAGTCTATTTCACGACAAAAACTATGTATGTAAGTCTATTTCAAGGCAAAAACTCGGTTTCTCGACTCTTTATTTGCTGTTACAGCAATTACTTATTATGTCACGAAGGTAACATGTTATGTCAATGTATACTGTTTCCAGACCTGGGGTCAATTACTTTGAAATGTAATTAATTAAATTGCCATTACAATTCAAATTTCCTCAGTTAAATTACCATTACAATTACAACATTTTCTTTGTTGTAATTAATTAAATTACAATTACTTTAGGAAAGTAATTAATTAAATTACAAATTACATTTAAATTTTACACTTCATATTATATGTATGATACGATACAAACTTTATGAGTAACACCCAAGGCCAATGACAATTTCCAACAAGCAATTTTGATAAAAGGTAAAATCTACTGGGTAACTGATATTTTGGGTTTGCTAAGAATACTTCCATAAACTTTTTAAAATATAGACCATGGTAATAAGTCTTCGGCAATAAACAAATGACCGCATCTGTAAGGTGCCCCTGCATGGGGTCTGAACTTGAATATTGCATTATTATGTTCATGAAAAACATTGATGTTACATTTATTTTGTTTTTTATTTTATTATTAAGTAGGTATATATTTCTTTATGTATTAGCTACAAAAATTTAACAATGTTGATGTTTTCTTTCTTTATTTTTAAATAGTGATTATACAAGAAAATGTAACAATCTAAGGCATATGTGATTTCCATGATTTATAATTTGAGTAGGTATTTATTTTTTCTTCAAAAATTAAATGCAAAAGATATCAAATTTCATATAATCATGTTAAAACACTATTCCTGTTTTTGCAGATGTTTTTCAAATACTAAACCATTTCATATATTTATCCATTTTATTACTTAAAATAAATAAATCAATCAATCAACATAATTTGGCATCTTAAGATATAGACAAGTGTTGTCTGTTTTCTAATTTAATGTATTATTTGGTTATTACATCAATCAAAACTTTTAATTTGTGACATTTTGTTTTGATTAGTAAAACTTAATTGCTGGTTGTAAATTAGTATGTTTAGAGTCTTTAAACTTTAAATATTTTAAATAATTTACCTGAGAGTACTGAGGAAATGTTAATTAATAAATAAAATAATATTTCTCTTAATTAACTTATGATACCCATAATAACAATCCATGTGTATTGACTGAGTATAAGTGAGGTTGTAATATATTATTTGAAAAATGATTGATGTTTAGAAGATATGAACCTGGTAATGAATATTAAATGCTTCAAAATGCAGTTTTATACAAAAAAGAACAAGTACCGGTACATTTTGGTGAATCAAACTCGAAATCAAAATCAAACTGTTTTGGGTCGTTTTAACCTGAATATGGGATGTTGCCTCCTTGACATTTACCCCATTTCCTTTCTTTTTCATATCAAATAGTCACAAGGGTATAAGCCAAAAAATATAAGGAAACCAAACTTGTGCATGAAATGAACTATTTGTAAAAAATATGAAATGAAATTAATTAGGGTTGTACATGCAAAGTACATGTAATTCAAATATATTGAAATGTCTCAAAAATTTTACTTGAAATTAAAATCTTCTGGTTCATATTACCTTACAGATCATCATATAATGCACTAACTTTTTATTAACCCTCATAATATGAGTAACAAACTATTGCTAGTCCTAGTCCTTATCCATAGGCGGCATATATTTCAAATTTTAATTTTTGACCAAACATACAAATTTAGGAAAGTCCTTTAACTAGGTAAATCAACATTGTCATTTGTTAATACATAACTAAGTATAATATGTTAGTAGAATATTTTTCAAGAGAAATGAGAAAAATATCATTTGTTTTTAATCTTTGGTCTTAAGATGCTATGTAAAACAGAAGTCTTTGAATTTATGTAAAGAAATACATGTAAATCAAACTTGTACACTTGTAATTGCTAAGTAATTGAAAAAAGTAATTGTAATTACATGGATTTTCAGCCCTGTAATTAATTAATTACAATTACATGTAATTGAAATTTCTCTCAATTACACATTACATCAGAAAATGAAATTAATTACAGTCAATTACAATTACATTTTTCAATTACCCTAGGTCTGACTGTTTTACTACTTTTATCTACAATGTACTCTAAACTTGTTATGTCAAGGCAATGTCTTATTATGTCACGAGGGTAACATGTTATGTCAATGTATACTGTTTTACTACTTTTATCTACAATGTACTCTAAATTTGTTATGTCAAGGCAATGTCTTATTATGTCACGAAGTTGACATGTTATGTCAATGTATACTGTTTTACTACTTATATCTACAATGTACTCTAAATTTGTTATGTCAAGGCAATGTCTTATTATGTCACGGCAATAACTTCTGTGTCAAGGCATAAACTTTTCCTATCTTACCTCTCTAAAATTGCCATGTTATGGCATTTGTTTATTATGTCACGAAAACAACGTGTTATGTCCAAACTTTTATGTTTCGACTGACGGTACGGTTCTCACTTATTTTAGTGTTTTACTACTTCTCCTACTCTTAACTTGCTATGTCATGGCAATTACTTAATATGTGATGCCAATAACTTATTATGTCACAGCATAATGTATTACTACCTTTCTCTATTCTAATCATATTTTAGTAATACAAGTAATTTTGGAAGATATATTGATTTAGTCTGGTGGGCTCTAAGGGTAGAATATAGGATTCCAAATGCCAACAGTGATGAAAATCATCTTGCTAGGTACGAAAAGATTATTTTCGTCACTGTTGGCATTTTACCCTTGCAGCTCTCCTTACTAATACATTATCATTCTTATTATGTAGAGATATGTGTAACACTATTTTCTATGTTAATTTAGTCCAAAGGACTTTATGAAAAGTCTGCGAATGAAAGGCTGCGTTTATACATCCATAAACGCCTCCAAAATTACTTTTTTTTAGAATTCCAACCCTTTTAACTTAAAACAATCATATCCGCAAATTTGACGTCACTATATATTGCATTATTTTACCTCGGAGCGTATTAGCGGACAAGGAGGAAATTTTGAGAAATAATTTTTCTTTGTGGTTCATGACGCTGACCAATAAAATTGGACGTTAATAACGATTGTAATTATTATGTAAATAGAGATTAATACATGGCCTTTTCCATATCAGCACGGTTATCATATCAGCCCAATTAGGAGTTATCATTAAACCCGGGCTGATATGGATATTTCAGAACGAGGCGGTCTGATATGGCCATATCAGACTGTGTATATGATATGGACTGTCAACTTCCGGCTATATTACATATGCAAAACAGAACATATCTTCGCTAAGTATGTAATAAAAGGTAGTAATACATTATGCCGTGAATAACAAGTTATTGTCATGACAAAATAAGTAATTGCCATGAGATAACAAGTTAAGGGTAGAGAAAGGTAGTATAACATGTTGTGACATAACAAGTTGTTGTTTTGGCAAAGTAAATGATACATAATTATTATGTCATCGTAATAACTTATAATGTCACGATAATAACTTGTAATCGTAACAGCATAATGTTTTACTACTTTTATCTACCTTTAACTTATTTCTGTGGACATCAATTTTCTTGGTTTATATATTACTATTTCGATGGTTCTAAAATTCTAGGTTTCAAATTTGATGCATTAAAAACTTGGCAAATCTTGAACTTCACGAACAAACAATAGTACTTTCACAGTATGTCATGGCAATTATCATTATGTCATGGCAATGATCACGGCAATTATCACTATGTCATGGCAATTATCACTATGTCATGGCAATTATCACTATGTCGCGGTAATGACTTGTAATGTTATGAAATGGTGCATGGTGTTAAATTGTCTTTCTTGGCTTTATACTTATGCAAGTCACGATAATAAGGTGCATACCATGCGGCAAAATATTGTACCACCTTACCACCTTACAGCAATATAGTAATACATCAACGTGCCATGCCATTGCTCAATGTAATATTGTCTTTTTCTATACTACATTCAAAACACTGTCATGCCATGATAACATGAAACTGAACTGCATTTATTAACCTTACACTTACTCTGTCAGAATAAAACCTACACATGTCATGGCATAATGTCACACTGCCATTCTCTACTTTATTCAGCTCTGATAGTAATATTCTTCTGTGCACTTCTACTAAATCATTGTTTAACAGGCTAAAATCCTTTACTTGTAGAACTGGTCAACTAGTGCATACCTACTAAATCATTGTCTCACAGGCTAAAATCATTTCCTTGTAGCACTGGTCAACTAAATCCCTTACCGGTAAGCTTTGGTCAAAAGATCCTTCATACATAGTATAATTACAGGCGTTTCACAAGCTCTAGACATTATTTAGATTCTTTATAGATAGTGAAATACCTACTAAATCATTTGCTGGTGTTTCACAAGCTCTGGAGTAAGAACCTTTATACATAGTACTCATCTAATGAGTTATTTACTGGCGCTTCACAAGCTCTCAACTTAAGATTCCTTTGATGTAGTATTTACCTTCTAAATCATTGATTGATGTTTCACAAGCGCTGGACATATGGGCATTTATACATAATACATTTACTGGAGCTTCACAAGATGTGGACATAAAATTATATATACAAATGTAGCACTTGACTACCAAATCATTTACTGGAGCTTCACAAAATGTGGACATAAAATTATATATAGCACTTAACTACCAAATAATTTACTGGCGCTTCAAAAGCTCTGGAAAAAGATCATATATTGTACTTACCTACTAAATCATTTACTGGCGCTTCACAAGCTCTAGAAACCAGCAGATCCTTTATTGATGTAAGAGCGCTATAATCATCCACTTGGAATAAATGTGTATCATCTGGATCACTGGCTATAGCCTTGAGTTCATCCATATCAATACCATTGCCTATACCAACGACAAACGTATTAATACCAGCGTCATGTAACTTGTTGGCCTCTTGTTGTGTGGAGAAAGGGTCACGAGAATATCCATCAGTCAATACTATAACTATCTGGGAAGCATCTTTCCTTGCAATACCAGATGAAAAACCAAAGTTTTTAATATATTTCAAGGCAGCGGCTGTATTGGTTCCCCCTCTAGAATAAGGTATATTGTGTATTGCTCTGGACAGACTAGTTATATTACTAGCAGACCCCAATGGAATGGCTGTTCTGTATGTGTTACTGAAGGGAATAACACCAACTCTTGTTTTGTCTCGTCCAATATCAAACTGTCGGACAAGATCTACCAAAAATCGTTTCTGTTTTTTATAATTCTGTCTGCCAATGCTTGATGATGCATCCATTACAAAGTAAATATCTGCTGGTTTGTCGTTACAACCTGTAATAAATGAAATAGAAATTGTGCAATGGTTTGTTTTGTTAAACGAGGTTTTAGTCGTTACAAATCTGTCCATATCAGAACCCCGTTTAAAGTATAGGGGTGTCTTCAGTAAAAACTTGTAAAGTTAGTTCAAGAGCAGGAGGTCTTCCAAATTCCATCATATCAAAACGTTTATAAGCAACACGTATTCTTATCCTCTGGTGTATGCTTGTTGTAGTTTAACTGATAATTTGCAGTTATCCGAAGGAGTGATTAAGTCTTAAACATTCCGAGGAAGTTCGAATGCTGTGAGTAATTAGGAAGTTCGGATGCTGTGAGTAATTTGAACGTTGTGATTTTTATCTTCGAATTGCAGATTGTAAATATAAAAGGGTCGTTTTATATCGTTTTTTGTGCAATGAACTAATTCACTATTCTTTATGCATATTTCTTATAATTTTCATTGATTTCATAGGACTAGGTTTCATTAGTTCCACGAATGACCTTTACATGCGATTCGATTGATACTTTCTCCAGAGGACAAACAACACTATTTTTATTAGTTTTTAAGCTACCTATTGAAACATTTTGATGCCACATGCAGAAAAAAATATCTCGTAATTATGAGATAAAATTTCATAATGATGAGATAATATCTTATATTTATCAGATAATGTCTCATAATTATGAGATATTGTTTCATAATTATGAGATATTATCACATAACCATGAGATATTTTTGTTTCTCGTGTGGCATCAATACGCTTCCGTAGGTAGACTACATCAAATCAAGAAAATTGAGAAACGAACTTGCCGAAGTCTTCAGACGATTAACACACAAGGTCATTATCCTCGTAGTTGTCGTGTATTAATCCACCCTAACACCTTCATCTAATTCGTGTATTAATCCACCCTAACACCTTCATCTAATTCGTGTATTAATCCACCCTAACACCTTCATCTAATTCGTGTATTAATCCACCCTAACACTTTCATCTAATTCGTGTATTAATCCACCCTAACACCTTCATCTAATTCGTGTATTAATCCACCCTAACACCTTCATCTAATTCGTGTATTAATCCACCC
>MJUU01058043.1:40493-51379 GCA_002080025.1 Modiolus philippinarum
TTAATCCACCCTAACACCTTCATCTAATTCGTGTATTAATCCACCCTAACGTCTTCATCTAATTCGTGTATTAATCCACCCTAACACCTTCATCTAGAATACTGATTTACTCCAGTGCAAAGAATGATAAAACAAACGTTGACTATTTGATCTCCTTTATCTTTAGAGTTAATAGATCTTGATATATAAGTATATTGTCCAGTATTGTTGACTATATAAAGCGGTCCATAGAATTGCGAAAATGAGGTCCACATTGGCCAATTTTACTTCACTAAATATAATTGATAATTGATATTCTTATTATATATTATAAACATTTTGTAAATTTGAATGATACCGGTACATTAATTGTACGTCATTGTTTATTTTATGTTTTGCTTTCACCCGTTAGGGTTTACTTATGCAAATAAAGTTGTTATAAAATACGTTTTCTCTCACTTACGCCCAAAAAGATTTTGAAGGTCAACGCCATTCCCGGAGTCAGGAAGAACAAAAGTCATTGCTGGACCTCCTCTACTTGAAACAGCCATGGTTCCTTGTCTTCTTCCATTAAATAATCCAAACCCATCTGGTCCTCCACGTTTCGCATTACCAAATTCAAGTTGCCTACGTCTGATGTCATCTAACATTTGTCGTCTGCGTTCTTCTTGTAACTGTCTGCGAAGTCTATCTGCTTCTTGTTCTCTACGCAAACGTTCTGCCTCTTGAAGTCGCCGAAGTCGTTCTTCTTCTTCGCGTCGTAACCGTTCTGCTTCTAAATCTCTTAGTCGCCTTTGTTCATCCTCGAGTTTTCTTCTCATCCGTTCTTCCTCTTGTTCCCGAAGTCTTTGTCGTTCCCTCTCTAAATCCTGCTGCCTCTTTTTTTCGTCTTCTAATTCCTTAAGTCTCCTTTGTTCTTCTAGTTCTCGCAGTCTTTGTTGCTCTGCTTCTAATTCCTTTAGTCTCCTTTGTTCTTCTAGTTCTCGCAGTCTCTGTTGCTCTGCTTCCAATTCTTTCAGTCTGCTTTGTTCTTCTAGTTCTCGCAGTCTCTGTTGCTCTGCTTCTAATTGTTTAAGTCTACGCTGTTCTTCCTCTAAATCTCTCAATCGTTTCTTTTCTTCCTCCAAGTCCTTCAATCGTTGTTGTTCTGCATTTCTTCTTCTCTCTTCCTCCAGTTCACGAAGTCTTCTTAGTTCCTCCAAACGCCTAAAATTTTCATCCTCCTCTTTCCAAGTTTCTATAACTGTTTTATTCCACCTCTCTGTCCGGATTATTGTTTGCTTGTCTTCTTCCCATGACTCGACCGGAGCAAGCGTAGTGGTCGGGGGTGGAGTAGTAGATGGTCCTATTGTCGTCACTGTAAATAAAAAGTCAATATAAATCAAATACTTAGTATGTTGTTTTCTCATGTTAGATTTTGTACGTTGCATATAAACTGCTCAAAGGCTGTTATTTAGTTATGGCTAAGCATGAAATGAAATAAAACATTAATGATGCACAATTCAAAAGATATTAAGACAACAACTAATCCGTCTCCTATTTTCACAAAAAATTTCCACTTTACTGGAACCAGTGATGAAAAAAGTCTTGCACTTTTTTATGAATTAGTTCAGGCGTCACAATGACTTCAAGATAAACACTTACTGTTCATGTTTACTTATTCATTTCTTTTCGTCCATTTATTTCCATAATACTCCATGCTCATTCGTATCTGTTATTACATACTCATACTCCATTATTTCCCTGGTACATTTACTCCATACTCATACGTTTCATTCATTACACACTCGATCCTTTATTTTCCTTGTACATTAACCCCATATTCATCCTTTTATTACTATTGTACGTTTTGTCCATGCTCATTCGTTACAATACAATTGTATATTTACTTCATACTCCGGGCTCATTCCTTAATATATTGTACATTTACTTCATATTCCGGGCTCATTCCTTAATATATTGTACATTTACTTCATACTCCGGGCTCATTCCTTAATACATTGTACATTTACTTCATACTCCGGGCTCATTCGTTAATACATTGTACATTTACTTCATACCCCGTGCTCATTCGTTAATACATTGTACATTTACTTCATACTCCGGGCTTGTTCGTTAATACATTGTACATTTACTTCATACTCTGGGCTCATTCGTTAATACATTGTACATTTACTTCATACTCCGGACTCATTCGTTAATACATTGTACATTTACTTCATACTCCGGGCTCATTCGTTAATACATTGTACATTTACTTCATACTCCGGACTCATTCGTTAATACATTGTACATTTACTTCATACTCCGGGCTCATTCGTTACATTACCTTTGTACATTTACTCCATTTACTCCGGGCTCATTCCTTAATACATTGTACATTTACTTCATACTCCGGCTCATTCGTTAATACATTGTACATTTACTTCATACCCCAGGCTCATTCGTTAATACATTGTACATTTACTTCATACTCCGGGCTCATTCGTTAATACATTGTACATTTACTTCATACACCGGGCTCATTCGTTAATACATTGTACATTTACTTCATACTCCGGACTCATTCCTTAATACATTGTTCATTTACTCCATACTTTATTAACGGGTGTTAATGCCTAAAATCAACGCTCGTTTTTCTTATTTTGTCGTCATATTTTACTTTTGACAACAATAATTAAAGCTGATTTCATCACAAATAAAATAACAGTGAATGAATAATTTAAAATGATGAACATTGTACTGACTATTTATAAACATAATGTACATTAGGCATTCTGTTTAATAAAAAAAACACGATGCCTTTGGAGGAAGGTGTTAGTTCGATTTAAACACTCGGTAAAAAATTATCACCCTCGACCTTGTCTCGGTGAAAATTTTTACCTCTCGTGTTTCTCAATCATAAAAACTTCATCCAAGTGCATTATATTTATGTTTTTTCATTTACTTCATACTCTCCAAGTCTTTATGTGTATTCCCATTTGCTTAATACCTATGTTCACTTTTTGAATTTGACTTCATTAGATTTTCAGGGTTTGTTTTGTTTTGCTAACCATATTATACGTTCATAACAACTTTAGTAGTTAATTAATTTTGTAGTGTACTCGGTGCAAAATATAATAAAGGATCGATATCTAATATGTAAAATTGTCGTGTTTTATGCCCCGCCTACGATAGTCAGGTTTACCCTGCGGTTGAAGTTTTTTTTCTGTGAAGGATGTATGCTATTATCATGAAACTTTACATAAATACTCATTAGGTTGTGAATAAACAAAAATCATAATAAAAATTTAGCCAAGCCACCAACTTCATGCTTCACTGTTCATGGAAAAACGGGGGTAGTATGAGGTTTACCCTCAGGTTGAAGTTTTTTTTTCTGTGAAGGATGTATGCTATTATCATGAAACTTTACATAAATACTCATTAGGTTGTGAATAAACAAAAATCATAATAAAAAATTATCCAAGCCACCAACTTCATGCTTCACTGATAATGGAAAAAAGGGGGTAGTATGATGTTTACCCTCAGGTTGAAGTTTTTTTTTCTGTGAAATCATGAAACTTTATATAAATACACATTAAGGTATAATTAAACAAAAAATCATACTAAAAATTTATCCATGCTACCAACTTCATGCTTCACTGATCATGGGAAAAGGGGGGGGGGGGTTAGTATGAGGTTTACCCTTTGGTTGAAGTTTTTTTCTGTGAAGGATGTACAATAGTATACTATTATCGTGAAACTTAATACAAATACACATTAGGGTATGATTAAAGAAAAATCATAATGAAAAAGTATCCTTGCTACCAACTTCATGCTTCAGTGATCAAGGAAAAAAGGGGATGGTTTGAGGTTTATCTATAGGTTTAAGTTTCTTTTCTGTGAAGGTTGTAAGCTATTATCATTAAACACCAATTAAATTAAATACTCATAGGATATAATTAAACAGAAATAATCAAAAAAAATATATGAAACCAACTTCATACGTGATCATGAAAAATAGCACATTGTGAGGCGGGGCATTGTGTCCGTTAGACACATATTCTTGTTTTTTCTAACATGACAGCAGGCAAACAAGTGTTAGATATCCCGAAATTTATAATTTCACTACACCCATTTCTTCCGAAAAATGTCCGGAAACCTATATTGCAGCAATTTGAGTGTACTTGGCATTGTTACATGTTACAACGTTGTATCACATCTCCCAGTAGAAACCACAATTTACGGAAGAATATACCTACGTTCAAAACAAATGCATCTTTAAGGTAATAGGTACGTAAATAGCAAAGTTTCCGGATTTCGATGAAATTTTACATGCAAGTGCATCAAATGAAGTTGAATTCCAAGGTGAAATAAAAGTCGGTTTAGCTATTTTTATGTTTGAAATATGACCGATTGGATAATCTATCAGTTATGTTGTTTTCATATAGAATCAACGTACAGAAAAATAATATATGAAACGTCTTTAAATTGCGCGTGTATGAAAACGTATCCTACAATTTTTCTGCAAAAAGGATATGTTTAAAACAATGAAATTCCCGTGTTAATGGTGTAAATTTTATATAGGGTCACCGAATCAATTTCGACGGTATAAATAGTTGAACATAGAATCGGCACGCCAAAAATGGATTTTTTCGCTAGACGTCAAAATAGCGACGTCGTCGATAAAAGTTATGATTTTAGGCGTGATTTGAAAGATGAACATCTATTCAGCTATCTTTACGATGAAAACGAACTCAGTGACCCTATAAAAAAATTATATCAATAAAACAGTAATTTCTTTGGCGAAATCATATCAATTTTTTACAAAAAATGTAGGATATAGTTTGAAACGACGATAATTTAAAGTGAAAGTTAAAATTATTTTACGTTCATTCTGAAGCAAAGTTATAACGTTCACCGGTAGAGGCGTTTATTTACGTATCTTAACTTCAACATGGAATACATTATACCTACGTTCATAACAAGTTCGTGACGTCAGAGTATCTTTAATAGAATCCAAAGCTTTGTAGTTGTCAACTTCAAACACGTGTTCCCAGTCTGGGTCGCTAGCAATGTTCTTCAATTCCTCTTGTGACACTTTATTTCCAACACCAATAGCGAATACATTAACGCCAGCTCTGTGTGCTGCAGCCGCCATTTCCTTTGTTTTGTTCGTTTCCTGAGACCGTCCGTCAGTTATTACAACAGCTATATTTCTACTGAGGAATCTGTCACCATGGCGTGGACTAAACATTTTTTCATTCATATACTTGATGGCATCTCCAGTGTTTGTATACGATCCAGGTCTATACCGGATCCTCTTGATAGCCTTAAGTAGAGACGTCTTGTCCTTGTATCGGTTTAAATGAAATTTGTGCCAGTATGTTTGACCATACGTTACTGCACCAACTTGCGTAAAGGCTGGTCCAATCTCAAACTGCTTAACAATGTTCTCAACAAAGTCTATCTGTCGGTAAAAATCTGGTTCCCATATGCTTGCCGAGGAATCGAGGACAAATACCAAGTCAAGCACAGAATTAGCACAAATGTATTCTGAAAAAAAGAAAGGAATTTATAGTGAAAGTTTATAAATTATTTATTGCTTAAATGCTACATGTTAGAGATACGCATATGTTATTGTTATAAGTTTAATGATATCTAAGACATAGTCGGAGCGGATTTAAGGTCCCCTAATCTAATTCTTCTTGTCACAAAATCGAATAATTTTATTTTGTTTTAAACAGCTTATTTAGGGGGATTGCATTTGGTGAAAAAATATAATTTGTTAGAGATTGACATGAAAATAAATAATTTTGCCAGGCAAAATCGCCCATATTATGTTACATATGTTTATGTCCGAGCCTCGGGGGGGGGGGGGGGGGGGGGGNTCTTATATATGATGAGATAGGGATGAGCCGCTGGAATAGGTACCTTTTTCTTGCTCCAGATTATATGATAAGGGTAGTTAATTGTGATGAAAATATGTGATAAGGTAGGGAATTTCAGATGAGATTATGTGATAAGGTCAATTTGTTGCATCTAAATAAGATACTAATTAGCATTTGACATATCTACATTAAAAAAGTATTAAACTGTGTGTAATATTCTACTTTTTGATTGAAAATAAAGATTTTACAGTATTCACCCCAATACATATGACAAGGTATACTTGCCAGCATTATATATGATTAGGTTTACTTTTCTGCTAAAAATATGTGATAATTAAGGTATATATTTTTGAGTTTCCTAATATATGATAAGGTTGGGGTCCTGATGTGCCAGCGGCTCACCCCTACCAAAAAACATATGGAGTGACCTCCCCGAGGTCCGAGCTTGGTTTTTCACACTCTCAAGAAGTGTTTTTTTTCAGTACTGAATTTTTGGTTGTGAATGATGCATTGTTAGTAAAAAAATACTATCATGTTAAATGGTTGTACATTTTTTGATAAGATTAAACCTTTATTGGAAAAGCCACACGTTTGGGATAACCGAGATATGTTTTGAAAAACTAGGTTCCGTCATGCTGTTTCAAAAAACGGACGCAAAATTAATAATTTATTGGAAACTGAATATTTATGTCGATACTAATGCAGTTTGTGGCAACAAGTTACAAACATATAGAAACTTAAAAACTCAATATGAAACTGAATCATTTTTATTGGTAGATGTTGAAAAAAAAACTATTTCGTCTAGTGTCTAAGTTTGAAAAGCGATAGTATTTAGAATAAATAAAAGGGGAGATATTTAAAGATTCCGTTGAAGACAGTATTACACAAAATATACAACTTAAATAAAACCTTGACTTAAGCTGTTTATCATAAATGTTTATTATATAATCATAATAGTGTCCTCCCCGGGCCTTCTCCACAGCTGTGGTATAATGAGATGTTGTGAATACTTTATATACATTTTTGTTTTGTTTTATTGTCGTACTATATTTGTTGTACAAAGTCAGATTGGTGAAATCTGTTGTGTAAATGCTAGAAGACCATATCCGAGCGTCTGTGGTATATACTAAAGTCTGTCCCACTTCCCTTAGATAATGGAAATCTCGCGATTTTAGCTTTATTATTTCACCAATCTTTATCATATTTGGTATGTAAATCAAGAATGACCATACATAACTAAAAAATGTTGGATTCGCCGTTTACGACATGCACAAAAGTCTGCAGTCATGTGCATTTTCATAATTTTTTTCAAACAGGTGAAAATTTCTAAGTGGTGGATTGTCCTATTTTAAGGGTGACCAAGTAACTTGATAAAGATGACCCGTGATGACCTACCTATTAATAGCAAGGTGTACTCGTTCGGGGTTAACAATTGTAATCCACGGACACTTTGTTTGTAAACACCAAATAGAAATTAGCAGCACATTAACAATTTCTTTCAAATATTCCTTTTGCAATTAATGCATGCATATTTCAATTACATGTTTGGGTATTTTGTTGAATTATTTCATTTCCGGGTATGTTTTTTCTTTAATTAAAAAGGGGGGGGGTCCAAACACATGGTTAAAGCCAAAGTGAGACTTGTTTATCATCTGACTTCGGGTAATACCTGCCAATACCTATTTCAGAATGGTCCAGTCTTCTCGATAATGGTGCGCCGAAAATGTTATCCCTTTAAAAGCATGGAGCAATTTTAAAAAGTATTTTTTTCTTTCCAGATGTATTGGAAATCATCAAATAAAAAGTGGTTTCAGAAGTGAACAATATTTTTACACAACCATGAAAAATCCAGTGCCGAAATATGCAATATTAAAGTCAGTAGAAGAGAATTTCCATTATCTAAAGGTTAGGTATGTAAATATTCCACACTTGTAAAGACAAACCTCTATTGCCGAATGGCGGTCTAATATACCCTGCTCAATAGTCCCTGAATCAAAATGGTAATTGGTACATGCAAAAAATCGGAATTTTTTATTGTTCTAATATTGCAATATCAGAATGCTATGCTTTACTAAATGCTTTCAGGATTTTAAACATACATAGTTTATTGTCGCAATTTTCGTCTGATTTTTCATGAGTCGATTGATATTTCGAGAACTCTACTTCGTCTGCGACAATAAACTATGTACGGTGTATGTAAGATGTCCTGAAAGCACTTATCACAGCATGACATAATATTAGAACTGTTAAAATAAGATAAATAATTCAGATTTTTTACATGTACCAACTTTGCGAAGCGGTCTCTTGTCAAATCGGGAAACACTCCTCGTGTATTTCTTTGCAGAACCAAAAGTCTACCAGCCCTGATATAATGTCCTCTTTTGTGTAATCTTAAAGTAATAGTAGTCGCGCTTACGAGGTAATCTGCGAAAAGTCAGACACAAGTTATCTCCCCCTTCCTAGTTTTCGGCAATAATCATATTACTTCATGCATTCCTTCTTTTTTGGTAAAAGTTCATGAAAATTATTCATTTGGTTTTTGGAAGACTTGCGCTTACAAGAAATGTGGTCAGACCTAAAGACGGATTGACGGACAGAGAGACAGACAGCTTAATTACTATATACCCCTAAATTTCCTTTGTTGGGCATCAAAGACTGAAGGTCTTGAGAGTTGCCAATATAGAAAAAAGAAAACAATGAAAAATTCATTCAACTTAAAGTTTGTGACAAGTAAAAAATAAACAAAACACGTGAAATGTCATGCATGCCGCAGTAAAAACGTGACATAGAATTTTATGGTTGCAGATTATCAAGATATCAACATTACTGATTTAAACTCGGCATATATACCCGTAATCAAAATAAATCAATGCTACAGTTATTCTGTATTTATATAAATAGAGAGAATAAGAAGCACACACTGATTACACTTGTACTTTAACTTGAACTTCTTTTTTTTTTACGGAAGTTGATATTTCTTGCATGTAACAGTATCCTAGACATAAATATCGATCAATCAACAAGGCTTTATTTTCTACAATATCCATTCAGCGTTGAAGTTGAAGGGTTTCCTCGTACAAGTATAGGATAATACCCCCTTCTCTCTTATGAATCCTTACGAATGATCGATTCGTAGTCGTTCGAAAGCATCCGTATTTAACTCGCCGATATTCGTAAATAAGTCGTTGACATTCGCAGATATTCGTGTCGATTCGTGACATGTCAAATTTTTTTACACGAATGTCCACGAATCTTTGTCGATTATTTCATTGGTAAAGAGCTCGCAAACCAATCTTGATAATTCGAAAGTCATCGTTAACGGATCGCAAAAGTCGTAAAGCATTCGAATTAAATCGTGGACAATTTGGTTCCTCAAATGTTTTACTAGAATAATTGCGAGTAGTTTACGGTAGTTTTGCGATTGATTTACGGGTAAACACACATTCACGCGACCATTTTGAGAATATATGCGGTTACTTTACGAATTTGTATGAATACTTTGAGAGTACGTTCCAAATAAATGCTAGTATTTTACGAATTACAACTGATAATAAAATTGGGTCGAACACTCCGATCTGAGTCATGCCACCTTCTAAAAGTCTAAAAGTAAGTAGGATGGAAAGGTTATGATGATGTTAATTTCTCCTTTTTACATTCTGTGTCTGAGGAAGAAAAAGTCGAAAATTGTTTTGTACAATATTTAGTTGTTTTTTTTTTATAGTATGACATATCTCGTCTCCTTAAATGTGCATTTTACGGCCGAATAAGGTTATTTAGTCCAAAATATATATAAGGACATGTTACTTCCAAAGAAAAATTATTGCCGTTTGTAGAACATTCGTAACTAAATCTCAAATATTCGTAAAAATTCTTCTAGATATCGCAAATAATTCCTTGATTATCCGTAAAAGCTAGCATCAAATCGCAATAATTCGTATTGTGCTCGCAAGAATTCTTAGATAACTCGTATGCCATCGTTTGTAGATCGCATTTGTTAGTTATGATTTGTAAATTGTTATCGTAACTACATCGCATTCATTCTAAGCGGTTGTTCATATTCTTAAACTAATTGCTGCATATAAAACAGTTGTAAATGGATTATTAGGTATGAGAGAACCTGAACAAACATCCGAAAATAAATTTACCACAAACAGGAATGTGCAATATTCATATAGAAAAGCAAGTGTAAATAACCAACAAAGACTTCTTATCGGTACTCTCAATATACAACTCATGATGAAGAATCTGATTTTTATCATTATTCTGATAGGAGATACATGATAATCGATATTCAAAACAAAATCAGTGGAATCGAAATGAAAATGTTGTGGACTACAATCATGGATATAACAATCCGTTCGGACAAGAAATGCATACACATGAAAACTTCAATGAGAAATCACAAGAAAAACTGAAACTGTTTCTTAAAGCATTTATTAATGAATTAAGTTAATAAATTTACTAATTCAAAAAAGATAGTTTGAATTCACTGAAAATGCTAAATGATACAATCGAAAAATACAGTATTTAATTAGGTCATAAAGAATTGGTCATTTTACTGATATATGTAGTTAGTAATTGTTTGAGTCAATATACTGCTATAAAATTTAAAAATTTGACACATTTTAATTCTAAATGTTAATTATAAATAAATAAATAAATAAATATATTAATTAATTAATTGAAATAAATAAACAAATAAATAAAAATAAAATAAAGTAAAATAAAAATTCATAAAAAAATCCAAAGTTCAAGAAATATTTGGTTACTGCAGAATTTTGAGAAGTTGATATGTTTTTAAGTAATTGAAAGGTTACAGGGTAACCAAGAGTAATCTAAGTTTCATTCGAATAGCAACTAGTATATATATGTGATACTTGATAAAATGTTTATAAGTAACTAATATTAAAAGATTATAATCTGACTATATAGGAGTTGGTAGAGTAATAACAAAGAAGTGTTTAATAACTAGCGACTAAATTAATGATATTATAAATAGTTTAATAATCCGAGAAGTAACTAATAAAAGTACAAAAA
>MJUU01058044.1:8394-27397 GCA_002080025.1 Modiolus philippinarum
AATAGCTATGTTTCAAAGTGTCAAGTTTTTGGCAAACATTTTATTAATATTTGCAGACACATACAACCCCAAAAATTAAACAGTGAAATATTTTATCTTAGCTATCTTTACTAAAATAAATAAAGAAAACATTTATTTTTTGTTGGAATCATATTTTTTTTCTTTTTTGGTTTTACAGTATTCTTTCATCACCTTTAAGCCAGGTTTTATTTCTTATTACAGTACATTTTTGAGGGAGATGGGCTGTTTTCCCATTTTGGGAGAAAAAACAAGTTTATGTCTAAATTTAGATTTTTTTTTTTGACTGGATTTGACAAATTTTTGACATATTTGACAAATTGGTTAATGCTTATCCATTTCCCAATTGTATGACCAGAACAGAACACAAGAAAAAAAAACATTATTTATGATTTCAAGAATTCTGAAACAGCATAATTTTCTATACATTTTAATTGGTACTGATTTTATCTTTCAAGTAAGAAAAAACTCCTGACAGTTTTGTACAACAAAAAATTTTTGGTTTAATGAGCTTTGGTTAACAGGCTGTTTGGTTGTTTCATGTCGTCAGGAATCATTGCAATTACAAGTTTATTTGGAAAATAATCACAACAATTTTCAACAATTTCACAATAATAAAGTCTGACTAGTGAAATTTGAAAGTAGGCATGCCTAATTATCTCAAATTTTCTTTTATGAAAATGCAAGTCCAGGGAATTCCTGGAATTATTTCCCACATGCAAAAAAAAAAAAAAAAAAAAGAATTGTATGCGGTTTAGGTAATTTTAAAGTCAAAAGCTCAGACTTTCATCTCAAAAATTTTCTAAGTCGAAAATCAAGTTTGTTTCCATCTCAAAAATTTTCTAAGTCCAAAATCAAGTTAGTTTCCATCTTAGAAATTTTCTAAGTCCAAAATCAAGTTTGGTTTCCATCTCAAAATTTGTCAAAGTCCAAAATCTGGCCTTCTTTCCATCTGAGAGACTAAGTTTCCATTTCACTTTCCATCTCCAAACCACCTGTCAGATGGAATTCCATGGAAAAAATAATGCATTCAGATGGAAACTTTTAATTAGCATGCTGTTTCCAGCTGAGATGGAAAATTGTCCATGGAATTCATAGTTTTCCATCTCAATTTTGAAATTTTCCATTTCAATTCCATTTGTTTCCATCTCTTTCCATCAAAATGAGATGGAAAAATAAAAATGACATGGAAAATCTAGGGACGGGCATAAAGACCACCTGTCTATAGTGACCTTTTTATCTTTGTCACTTGAAAGGTCACTATAGACAGGTTTAACTGTATATCCATGGTGTGCATGGTACTTTGATTTTGATTTTTAATAATTTATGTCAAAAATATCAGTTGTTGAACTTAGTCATTTTTACGTCAAATTTTTAATAATAGGGTACCCCCTTTGTCCAGAGTAAATCTCCTACAGTATTTGAGACAGGAAGTTTTTATTTGGCAGATCAATTGTACATATATCAAAGGTGTGCATGGTACTTTGATTTTGATTTTCAATAATTTATATCAAAAATATCAGTTGTTGAACTTAGTTATTTTTACGTCAAATTTTTAACAATAGGGTACCCCCTTTGTCCAGAGTAAATCTCCTACAGTATTTGAGACTGGAAGTTTCTATTTTGCAGATCAATTGTACATATATCAAAGGTGTGCATGGTACTTTGATTATGATTTTTGATAATTTATGTCTAAAATATCAGTTGTTGAACTTAGTCTTTTTCATGTCAAATTTTTAACAGTAGGGTACCCCTTTGTCCGGAGCAAATCACCTACAGTATTTGAGACAGGAAGTTTTTATAATGCAGATCAATTGTACATATATCAAAGGTGTGCATGGTACTTTGAATTTGATTTTTGATAATTTATGTCAAAAATATCAGTTAGTGAACTTGGTCTTTTTCATGTCAAATTTTTAACAGTAGGGTACCCCTTTGTCCGGAGCAAATCACCTGCAGTATTTGAGACAGGAAGTTTTTATAATGCATTTTTACCTGTATCAGAGGTGTGCACAGTACTTTTATTTTCCTTTTTGATTAAAATCCAAGTTGCTGAACTATCAAAAATAGGCTCCTATGCTGGAAGGTTTAATATTGAAAATTAATGAAAATTTTAAGTACATTTCAGATATTCATGGTCAACCCATGTGTAAGATATACTGTCCATGTAAAAGAAAACCTGGTTTGCTGTCACATTGACAGCTTTCCTCTTGTTTTATTTTATTTTTTATTTGAAAATCTATAACAGATAGAGGTCAACTTTAAATTGCAAAAATGTTCAGCATATCAAGATCTACACACCCTGAAATTATGAAGAAAATCCAAAACCCCTTGTAGGAGTTATTGCCCTTTTTCACCGATTTTTTTTAAATTTTTGTATTTTTTGTCTTTGTTCCTAAACTATAGAAGATGAAGGTTAAGTGTAAAATAATGAAATGTTTGCCATGCATGCTGTGGCGAATTCAAACCTGGTGTTGAAAATAGTTTGTTGACCTCCATTTTCAAAATGGCCGCCAAAAAAGGGCAGGAAAATTCAACATTGTCTGATTTCAATGAAATTTGGTTTCCAAATAGATATTGATGTTGCGACTTCAAAACCAGTGTTGAAAATTGTTTGTTGACCGCCATTTTCAAAATGGCCGCCAAAAAAGGCAGGAAAATTCAACATTGTCCGATTTCAATGAAATTTGGTTTCCAAATAGGGTCCGATTTCAATGAAATTTGGTCTCCAAATAGGTATTGATGTGGCAACTTCAAAACTGATGTTAAAAATTGTTCGTTGACTGCCATTTTCAAAATGGCCACCAAAAAAGGCGGGAAAATTCAAAATTGTCCGATTTCAATGAAGTTTGGTTTCCAAATAGATATTGATGTTGGGACTTCAAAACTGATGTTAATTAAATTGTTTGTTGACTGCCATTTTCAAAATGGCTGCCAAAAAAGGCAGGAAGATTCAACATTGTCTGATTTCAATGAAATTTGGTTTCCAAATAGATATTGATGTTGCGACTTCAAAACCGTCGTTGAAAATTGTTCATTGACCTCCATTTTCAAAATGGCCACCAAAAAAGGCGGGAAAATTCAACATTGTGTGATTTCAATGAAATTTGGTTTCCAAATAGGTATTGATGTTTTAACTTCAAAACTGATGTTTAAAATTGATCGCTGAAGGCAATTTTCAAAATGGCCACCAAATAAGTGGGGAAAATTCAACATTGTCCGACTTCAATAAAATTTGGTTTCCAAATTGATATTGATGTTGCGACTTTATGGTGTTAAAAATTGTCGTTGACTGCCATTTACAAAATAATGTCTACACTTCAAAACTGGTGTCAAAAGTGGTCATTAGCAAGAATGTTTTTTTGTCAAAAAAGTCCAACAAAGACATATAGTAAAACATGATCAGACTTAAAATACAGTTCAAGATATTGGTTGTGCTTGAGCTACCAAAGTTGGAGAGACTGAAGTTCAACTGTTACTTTCAATGTTAGCTTGATTGTTGCAAATGAAAACCAGGTGAGCGATACAGGCTCCTGGGAGCCTCTGGTTTACTTTTTGTCCTATATTTCAAAAACAATTTGAGATAGAGGTCAAGTTTAAATTGCAAAAATGTTCAGCATGTTAAGGACTACATTTTATTGAACACATTAAAGTTTTCCGACCGCTTCCAAGATGGCCGCCAGCGGGAACTTAGTTTACCATTTGACCTAATGGGAAAATTCATACAAATAACTTCTTCTTGAGAACCACTGAATGGATTTGAACCAAACTGGGCATGAATGATGCTTATGAGGTGCTTATCAGGTGTTGTTACTTTGGTGCTGATCCATCATCCAACATGGCCGCCAGCCGGGATCTTAATTTTAAACATTGGACCCTATGGGAAAATGCATACAAAGAACTTCTACTTTAGAACCACTGAATGGATTTGAACCAAACTTAGCATGAATGATGTTTATGAGGTGCTGACCAAGTGTTATTACTTTGGTGCCAATTTGTCATCTTACATGACCGACGGCATTGAACCCAATGGGAAATGCACACAAAGATCTTCTAGTGAACTGCTGAATGGATTTAAATCAAACATGACATGAATGATGCCTGTCAGGTGCTGACCAAGCATCACCAACTGTGAACTTAATTTAACAAAAGATCTTCTTCTAGAGAACTTGCCAAAAGATTTAATCCAAACTTTGCTTATGAGAAGCTGACCAAGTGTTGTGATTTCAGTTCTGATCCATCATCCAACATGGCTGCCAGCAATGAATTGGACCCTAAGGGGAAATGCATACAAAGATATCATGGAAAACCATTGAATGGATTCAATTTAAACACTGCATAAACGAAACTTGTGAGATTTTGACCAAGCTTGTTACTTTGGTGCTGATCCGTCTTCCGACATGGCCACCAGTAGCAAAACTTAGTTAAACATTGGACCCAGTGGGAAATGCATAAAAAGATCTTCTCCTCTGAAACTGCTTGAACAATTTCAGTAGAATTTTGATATGATAGTCCTTATGTGACCCTCTTCAAAGTTTTATGTTAAATAGCTGCCAGCAGGGACGTAGATTAACATAGACCCCTTAAGTTTGGAAACTGCATTCAAAAATCTTCTCTGGTTGAACAATTTTAATTAAATTTTATAAAAAGTTACTGATTTTTATGTACATACACCTCCAAAGATAGACCATCAATTTGGAATTATAGTGCTGCAAAGGACCCGGGTGAGCAATACAGGCTCTTGAGAGCCTCTTGTTTTGGAATTCTTCTTAGCAACCATGCTTTTTGGATGAATTTAAGTCTAAACAAATGTTTTCAATGGTTAGAATTCAAAAATTTTTGATTCCAATTTTAGTAAATTTCCTGAATTTCTCAAATACAGTTGAGTTTCATTATAACAAACAGGCTTATCACGAAATCAGGCTTATAACGAAATCAGACTTATAACAAAATAAAGTTAAATCCCAATGCTATTAAAACAACATATTTTTGAAGGTGTATTACAAATTTTTTATAACAAAATCAGGCTTATAACGAAGAGAATTTTACCCAAACAGTGTTTTAATTAGTCCAAACTTGATTGATATATCAAAGAAAAATTGCTGAACAAAAAATTGCCCAAATGTCTACGATTATGCTCAGTTGATCACATATTTTAATGGTGATGTGCACCTGACACTTACAAACTTTGCCTTAAAAACATTAAACAGAAATTATTTTTCACACAGGCTTAAACACAAAACATTAAGAATACAATTTTTAGCACACCTGGCTATGCCAGGGTGAGCTTTTGCCATCACTTGCCGTCGGGCGTCCGGCATAAACTTTTCATTCAAAGATCTTCTCCTCTGAAACCACAGGGTCAATTGGAACCAAAATTGGTCACAATAGTCTTTGGGTGGTCCCCTTTAAAAAATGTATCCGGCAGGTCAGTACCTCATCCAAGATGGCCGCCAGCAGGGAACATAGTTTTAACATTGGACCCTATGGGAAAGACATTCAACGATCTTCTTCTCAGAAACTACCAGCCCAATTATAACCAAACTTAGTCACAATGGTCCTTAGATGGTCCCATCCAAAAAGGGTATCGGACAAATCCGTACCTCATCCAAGATGGCTGCCAGCGGGGATCATAGTTTTAACATTGGACCCTATGGGAAAAGACATTCAAAGATCTTCATCTCAGAAACTATTATTCCAATTAGAACTAAACTTAATCACAATGGTCCTTAGATGGTTCCTTCCATAAAAGGTATATGGCAGATCCGTACCTCATCCAAGATGGCCACCAGCGGGGAACATAGTTTTAACATTGGACCCTATTGAAAAAGACATTCAAAGATCTTCATCTCAGAAACTACCAGCCCAATTATAACCAAACTTAGTCACAATGGTCCTTAGATGTTTCCATCCAAAAAAGGTATCCGACAGATCCATACCTCATCCAAGATGGCCGCCAGCGGGGATCATAGTTTTAACATTGGACCCTATGGGAAAAGACATTCAAAGATCTTCTTCTCAGAAACTACCAGCCCAATTATAACCAAACGTAGTCACGATGGTCCTTAGATGGTCCCATTCAAAAAAGGTATCTGACAGATCTGTACCTCATCCAAGATGGCCACCAGCCGGGAACATAGTTTTAACATTGGACCCTATGGGAAAAGACATTCAAAGATCTTCTTCTCAGAAACTACCAGCCCAATTATAACCAAATTTAGTCACAATAGTCCTTAGATGGTCCCATCCAAAAAAGGTATCCGACAGATCCGTACCTCATCAAAGATGGCCGCCAGCGGGAACATAGTTTTAACATTGGACCCTATGGGAAAAGACATTCAAAGATCTTCTTCTCAGAAACTATTATTCCAATTAGAACTAAACTTAGTCACAATGGTCCTTAGATGGTCCCATCCAAAAAAGGTATCCGACAGATCCGTACCTCATCCAAGATGGCCGCCAGCGGGGAACATAGTTTTAACATTGGACCCTATGGGAAAAGACATTCAAAGATCTTCTTCTCAGAAACTACCAGCCCAATTATAACCAAACTTAGTCACAATGGTCCTTAGATGGTCCCATCCAAAAAAGGTATCCGACAGATCCATACCTCATCCAAGATGGACGCCAGCGGGGATCATAGTTTTAACATTGGACCCTATGGGAACAGACATTCAAAGATCTTCTTTTCAGAAACTACTAGTCCAATTAGAACCAAACTTTGTCACAATGGTCCTTAGATGGTTCCTTCCAAAAAAGGTATCCGACAGATCCATACCTCATCCAAGATGGCTGCCAGCGGGGAACATAGTTTTAACATTGGACCCTATGGGAAAAGACATTGAAAGATCTTCTTCTCAGAAACTATTGTCCAATTAGAACTAAACTTAGTCACAATGATCCTTAGGTGGTTCCTTCCAAAAAAGGTATCGGACAGATCCGTACCTCATCCAAGATGGCTGCCAGCGGGGAACATAGTTGTTACATTGGACACTATGGAAAAGAAATTCAAAGATCTTCTTCTCAGAAACTACTAGTCCAATTTACACCAAACTTAGCCATAATGGTTCTTAGATGGTCCCATTCAAAAAAAATTATCTAACAGGGCCATACCTCATCCAAGATGGCTGCCAGCAAGGAACATAGTTTGAACATTTGACCCTTAATGGTAACCCCTGTCCAAATTTTAATTTGAATTGTGGTCTGATATGGGTTGAAATGGAATGTAAACTAGACCAGCGAACTGAAATTTTAGAAAAAAAAGTACATGTATTCTGCTTGACATTTTATTTGTGATTTCAGCACTATGTATAAACTAGATTACAAGGGGAACCCCTGCCCAAATTTATTAGTAAAAGGGGGACTGAATGCTTTAATTTCAGCAATCTGTATTATTTAGATTATAAGGGGAACCTCTGCCCAAATTTTTTGGAATGTTGTTCTGTTAAGGGTTGTAATGGATGGTGGAGCTTTCGGTTGCCATGGAAACTTGACAAGAAAACTGAAGTTTTAGAAAAAAAGTATTCTGCTAAATTTTATGTTTTTTTTTCAGAAATATGTAAACACTAGTTAATAAGGAGAACCCGGTTCTCCAATTTTTTTTGAAAGGGGCTTGTAATATTTTGATTTTGGCAATTTATAAGGGAAACCCCTGCCCAAATTATTTTTAGAAGGTGGTCTTAAATGGGTTGAAATAGATAACACATTCAAATACATTAAAAGATCCTTTTTGAAACAATTTGTCCAATTAGAAAACAATGTTACATTGATGGTACCTTTCAATAAAGGTATCCAGGAGGACCACACCTCATCCAATATGGCTGCCAGCATTGAGATTATATTGGATGCCATTAAAAGAATTAGGTCTCTGAAATCACTAATCCCATTAGAAATAAACTTGATCACAAAAGTCCTTTGGTAGCCCCCTTCAAATTTGCATTTGGCATGTCTTCATCCAATCCAAGGTGTCCTCCAGCAGGGAACATAGTTTATTAGACCCTATTGGAAATGACTTTTGTGTCAGCCATGGTCCAGGTGAGCCATACAGGCTCTTGAGAGCATCTTGTTTTAGGTTGGAAATTCTGCATGGTTTCTCTTATAACGAATGATGCTTATAACAAAATGAGATTGAGAGTCCCTTGGAATTCATTATAAACGAACTCTACTGTACCAATTATTTCTTTGAATTCTACTTAGTAGCCACATATTAATAAAGGCCAAATTATAATGACAGTGGAGTGAGCAGGCAAGACACTAGGTTCCGCGGAACCTTTACAAATTATATTTGTAAAATGTAACCACTCTCTAGCATTCGGGGTGAAATTTGAATTTTATAAAGACTTAAAACATGGTTAAGTTACAACAACACTATACCTGCCATGATTTCTTTCTAAAATTGACCAATATTTAAGGTAGATAGACACTGTTCTCTATCCCCACTTGGATAATGCTTATTTGAAAAATGAAGAACAGATATCTGTTGGTTTTGAATTTCTGGGCTGAACACTCATTTGATAGCTTTTTCTCAGTCATGTCTTGATTGACTTTTCATGTGAACAACAACATATTTTTTATGCCCCCAGATCGAGGATCGGGGGCATATTGTTTTTGTCCTGTCTGTCTGTTTGTCCGAAACTTTAACCTTGGCTATAACTTTTGAACTATACAAGGTAGACTTTTCATACTTGGCAAGTGTATAGATCTAGTCAAGAGGAACATAAATATGCAAAAAAATTATCAGGTCAAAGGTCAAGTTCACAGAGGTCAAAAAGGGGTGAAATTGACTGTTTCTTATATTTGACTGTAGAATCCTTATTATTTATCCTATTGAGACAGGGTTTGTTTTATGTTATTGCTAATAAAATTGCGCAACTGCAGTATGTCAACAGATTTGAGGTAGTATTTACCGTTTTTGAGAAACAAGAGACCCAAAGGGGGACAAACGGAAAAAAATGAACTTTAACAATATTTGTAGGATCTTGATGCAGTATTTTTCTGTAGGTTTCTTATAGCATGTTTAAACAGATACTTTTAGCAATTAAAACCTTTTCAATAAACAAGAGGCCCAAAGGGGCTTCTTAATTTCAGAATAAAGGGGTTAAATTGGGTGTTTTTATGGTAATAAACAACTTTTGAACTATGAAAGATAGATTTTTAATACTTGGTATGTGTATAGGTCTTGTCAAGAGGAACATAAATATGCAAAAAAATTATGTCAAAGGTCAAGGTCACAGAGGTCAAAAGGGGTGAAATTGGATATTTTCATATATTTTACTGAGAATCTGGGGGCATATGTAGTGTTTCACAAACACATCTTGTTTTACATTGGGTTTATCCTTTCAAATTGAATAGTTAGTGATATATATTTAAAATTTGGTGTGTGTATTCCTCCATACTTGCCAGTCTCAAATTCTGCTATGGAGGGTCATGACCCAACATTCAGGGATGTGGTGGAGAATCATATCGCGTCACACTATTATTATGCAGAATTCTTTGTATAAGTTCTGTACCATTTATTACCATACATGTCATTGAGTAGGCAAGACCTTTTCTGTTTACTTGATTTTGGCATTTTCAGCTGGTTAATAAATGTTTTTGGTGAAATTAATCAGTTGTTAATTTTTTTTTTCGGTTCTTTTAAATTTTAATTAGTCTAACTGGTAAAGGAAATAAAAAGCGCTGTTTGTTAATCTTAAAAAAAATGGTGTTTATTGTTTTGTTTCTGGTAATGGGTGGGTGTCTATCTCATTGTTGGGTGAAAATGATGACCAACAGCCAGTGGTTATCCCTAACGGGTGAGGCGTTCATTTTACAGGTCACACCCACCAAAAGCCGATCAATCAGCAAGTTTGATTCCTCATTGCAATGCCTTTACGTTTTTACCAGAATATTTAACCTCATGACCTTGATATTTACACTGTATTTGATGAAGAACAAATTTAATTCATTTTATTCTCAATTAAAAAATAAGGACTAGATAAACAACATTTACATGTAGTTCTGCCTAGACTTCTTTAAATTTACAGTATAATCTTATTTTACATTTTTTTTTAATTTGTAGGTTTTTGATGAAATTCTAGGAGATGTTGGAAAACGATTATTGCAGTTTGCAGATTCAAAACAAATAGTAAAGTCTGTTCAAGAAAAATTTCTTGATGTTGAAATTTTAGGCAAAACCACTGACACTTTGACATTCAAATTTAAATCAGTAGATAGACTGAAAGAAGTAAATGAATTCTTAATGAAAAAATACGGTTCTTCAGAACAATGTATTACAAAATCAAATGTGCAAACTAATAAATCAGATCCCAAACCACCTCCAAGAAAGAATAAACCTAAGACAAACGAAGTCAAAATAGAAATGACAAAAGAGGAGTTTGATAAACTGAAGTTTTTTACCAAGGATAATAGGATACAGCAGAGCAGTCATGATGGAAAACAATTAATACTTAAGGTTCAGTCATCAGCAGATTGTAAAACATATGAAGACCTTATTAAAAGTGAGATGAAAGTTGTCACACAGTGGTCACAGGTAGAGGTACAATTTAATGATTCCAAGAGACATGAAGTAAGTCAAGTCTTAGAAAATGAGTTTTCACAAGTGTATTACATCATCAATGAAAATATGGTTCAGTTATTTGGTTCAGATTATGGTTACCTTCAGCAGGTGAAGCATAGAATTGAGATAAAAGCAGGAAGTAAGCAAGAAACTAAAGGTAGACGAGGAAGAAGATTTGCTGATCCTGCTGACTCATATAATACTGACAAGAAAGAGGATGCAAGTGCTTCACTAAGACCTACTGGTAATCATTCTCATTCATTGTCAAAAAGTTACAGTGCAGCTGGTGCAGCTACAATATCTATGGACCAGACTTACACTACATCAGAGGGAATCACTGTTAAAGTATATAACGGAAATATATTAAAACTAGATGTAGAATGCATAGTTAATGCAGCTAATGAACATTTGTCACATGGAGGTGGTGTAGCTGCTGTTATTTCTAGAGCAGCAGGGTACGAGTTTGACAAGGAATCGTCAGACTATGTCAGGCAATATGGGCAACTTAATGTTGGAACTTGCTGCTCCACATCTGCTGGTAACTTAAGCTATAAATATGTAATACATACTGTTGGTCCTAGATGGGGAGACTACAAATATGATGAGAAAAAAATATGTGCTGCTGACCTTAGACAGTCAATTGTATGTTCCTTAAAGGAAGCAGAAAGTTTGCAATTAAAATCTATTGCTCTGCCTTCCATCAGTGCAGGTATGTACCCCAAAAATTTGAGTATCATCAAAATCTTTGATTTCTCTATTAGTCATCAGATGTTATTTTAAACTCTCTTATGATGCAAGCTTATTATATATTCCTTGCACGAATAGTTATTTGTCGTACACAACAAGACTTTGAAGCTGGAGTAAGATTTCTCTTTTACAGGAATTTCATTGATCAAGCACAAATAATAACACATCATGCGTGATGTGCTATTACTTTTATGACGTTTCCATTGGACTACTGTGAAATCTCGTTTGCTGTGATTAACGTTACCTAGCAACAGTGTTGTCAACAGCAGTTCAGCACTAAATATTCATGAAAATCATAAGAGAAATAGTTTTAACAACTCGAAAGAATTGTATATTGATGGATATCAACTCTCTTTATGTAATTTCAAATATTATAAACTCGCCAAGGCTCGTTTATTATATTTTGAAAGTATTCTAGTTGATATCCGTCGATATACAATTCTTTCTGGTTGTGAAAACTATAATTTCTATTTAATCTTTGGTCAAAAGTGGGTCACATAGTTACATGCACCAGTGATGTTCCTTTCAGTTGATAATTATTGTTACGTGAACAAATAAAGGGATATGGAGTAAATAATCCCTATAAGTACAAGGTAAGATTAAGCAAATGGAACAAAAATTTACATGCATTATAAAGAAAATAGGTGAAAAATATCAAAGAGCTTATAGCCCACAAATAATCTGTATTATAACTAGTGGACCATCATTAATGCCTACACTGTCACAAGTGCCAACAACACAATAAAATTTAGCAAGTTGTGAAACTTTTTCTGTTTGTAATCACAGTTGATTATGTGTGCTTTTTATACTTTAGACTATTCTACAAATAGATTGTAAAATTCAGCTTATTGTTAATTATTACCTTGACATTTACACACATGATATGGATGGTAGAGACAGTCCTTCAGTGACATGAAATCATTTATTTTTACCAGATACTATACAGTATTCATTTAAAGATGGTCACTCCTCAGGTTTTTATCTCGCCCTCGACGAAAGTCGTGGAAAGCGAGACATAGACGTGCAAAGTATGACGTTGAGGGAGGCGGCTGCAGCATAAACTCAAGTTATTATAAAAAGGCCTTTGATATAGGAACTTTGCATTTGGTCCAGAGGTAGCTTACGGCGAACCCTATCTGCTGGACCCAAAATTCTGTCACCTTGACATATATTTCCCAGTCCAGTGACCAGGTTAAGTTTTTTTTGCTTAAGTCCGTTTCTCAAGAACTACAAACTAGAAGTCAATGATATTTGGTATATAGCTTGGTCTTGGTTAGTACATGTCAACTTGCCATATGGCTTTTTATCTCGCCCTCAATTTCATGGTCCAATGTTTTTTTGGTTAAGTCTGTTTCTCATTAACCACAAGTAATATGTCAATGATATCTGGTATATGGCTTGGTCTTGGTTAGTACTTGTCAGTCTGCCATATGGCTTTTGACCTTGACCTCAATTTCTTGGTCCAGTAACCTGAGTTTTTTGCTTAAGTCTGTTTCTCAATAACTACAAGTGATATGTCAATGATATTTGGTATATAGCTTGGTCTTGGCTAGTACATGTCAGTTTGCCTGATGGCTTTTGACCTTGACCTCAATTTCATGGTCTAGTGAACATAGTAAAGTTTTCCAATCAGAATAGTTTCTCAATTACTGGAAGAAGTATGGTAATAATATTTGGCTTGTAGGTTGCTCTTGAGTAGTACATGACTGTTTTAGCGGTCAAGCAGAGACAGGCGAGACATCTATGAGGGTCCACCCTTGTTGAAATTGTCTCTGACTTTTGGAACTCTCTAATTTTATCAACTGTAATGCAATAGAAAATTTTGCACACTGACACCCCTTTTTGCTTTCAAAATATGATTGCATACATATTTAATAGGCTTTTGATTAAATTAAATTTCCTTTGTTGCATTTGTTTATACCGCTGATGCAAAGTGAATGAAAAGTAAAGAGAACTAAGGTTTCCTTCCAAAATTTCTTTCTCTTAAACCCGTATCTCAAAATAGGCACACTGACCTTTCAATATTATTTGCTTAAAAAGATATAATAATAATAATAATAATAAAAGCTTTATTTAAAGAGGGTTACACAGTTAGTACAGACTTATCTTCCCTGAGGCCCTCAATAACAATATTGAATACACACAAGATAATGCATACTACAGTTGAAGAGTACTTTGTGATATCAGATACAAAATGTATAAGAATACAAATTTATTCAGCTGGTACAATTTGTTTGTTGAGCAAGTAGCATTTTAGCTTATTTTTAAAAACCACAATATTCTTAGAATTTCGCACTGAGCCTGGTAGAGTGTTCCATGTAGAACTTGTCCAGAAAAACTAAATGATTTTTTAATAAGTTCTGTCTTTGTTTTTGGTACACATAAATCACCACTAATTAGGGCCCCAAATTCAGATGCGGGTGCCCTATAGTTTTCACTTTGTCTGTCTGTCTGTCTGTCTGTCCGTCAACAATTTTTTCTGTCACAGATTTCTTGGCTCCTACTGGAGGGAATGATTTGAAATTTTGACTGAAGCTTGGAAATGATGAGTTGTATTGTGTAAGCAATTTTCAAGTTTGTCGGACATCCACTTCCTGTTTGTCGATACTTTGATTTTTTACTATAAATCAAATTTTCCATCACAGATTTCTTGGCTCCTACTGGAGGGAATGATTTGAAATTTGTTTTGAAGCTTGGAAATGATCAGTTGCATTGTGTAAGCAATTTTCAAGTTTGTGAGACATCCACTTCCTGTTTGCCGATACTTTGATTTTTTACTATAAATCAAATTTTCCATCACAGATTTCTTGGCTCCTACTGGAGGGAATGATTTGAAATTTGGTCTGAAGGTTGGAAATGATGAGTTGTATTGTGTAAGCAATTTTCAAGTTTGTCGGGCGCCCACTTCCTGTTTGCCGATACTTTGATTTTTTACTATAAATCAAATTTTCCGTCACAGATTTCTTGACTTTTACTTGCGTGAATTATTTGAAATTTGGTCTGAAGCTTGGAAATGATGAGTTGTATTGTATACGCAGTTTTCAAGTTTGTAAAACGTCCACTTCCTGCCTGCCAATACTTCGACTTTTTACTGTTAATCAAATTTTCATCATAAGATTTATTAACTTTTATTGGCTTAAATGATGTTAGCTAAGAAATGATAGGGTTTGGTAAAACTTCAAGAAATCACTATATCCAGCAAATTACTGTATTAACACATTTATGTGTCAAACAGAATCCACACTTACCTGAAATTGACTTTTGCCCCAAGTTTCAGGATTGAAATTGTGGGACACTTCCGAAATGCCAGTTTTCTGTATCTAGTTGTGCTTAGTTTAGTTTCTCAGTAACTATAAGTGTTAGGTCAATGATATATGGTATGTAGGTTGGTCTTAGGTAGTTCATGACAGTCTGTCATTTGGCTTTTGTCCTTGACCCCAATTTCATGGTTTAGTTAGCATGTTAAGTTTTTGTGATTAGGTCATTTTCTCAGTAACTATAAGTGGTAGGTCAATGATATTTGGTTTATATGTTGGTCTTGCATAGTACATGACAATCTGCTATATGGCTTTTGTCCTTGACCTCAATTTCACAGTCTAGTGAGCATGTTAAGATTTTGTGATTACGTCATTTTCTCAGTAACTATTAGTGATACGGTGAATGATATTTGGTATATAGGTTGGTCCTAGGTAGTACATGACAGTCTGCTATATGGCTTTTGTCTGTGACCTCATTTTCACGGTTCAGTGAGCATGTTGAGTTTTCAAGTGTCTATTAATATATGGTCAATAATATTTGGTATGTGGGTTTGTCTTAGAAGGAACATGACATCCTGCTATTTGGCTATAGCCCTTGACCTCATTTTCACTGTCTAGTGAACATGTTTGGTTCTCCAGTATGTATATCAGTGGTAGGTCACTGATATTTTGTATTTTAGTTTTTGGTTATATATAACAGTTTGTTGTATTGCTTTTGTCAGCCAACATGTTAAGTTTTCTGAATTAGTCAGTTAGAGTTTTCACATCTGTTTTGCGACCAAGTAGGGACGGGCGAGACATCAATTTGGGTCCACACTTGTTATGATTAGGTCAGTTTCTCAGTAACTATAAGTGGTAGGACAATGATATTTGGTATATGGGTTGGTCTTGGGTAGTACATGTCTGCCTGTCATATGGCTTTTGTCCTCAATTTCACGATCTAGTGAGCATGTTAAGTTTTTCTGATTAGGTCATTTTCTCAGTAACTATAAGTGGTAGGTGAAGGATATTTGGTATATAGGTTGGTTTTGAGTAGTACATGGGTGTGTGCTATATGGCTTTTGTCTGTGACCTCATTTTCACGGTCCAATGAACATGTTAAGTTTTTTGTGCAAAGTTTAGTTTCTCAATTACCATGAGTGGTAGGTCTATGATATACGGTATGTAGGTTGGTCTTAGGTAGTTCATGACAGTCTGTCATTTGGCTTTTGTCCTTGACCTCAATTTCATGGTTTAGTTAGCATGTTAAGTTTTTGTGATTAGGTCATTTTCTCAGTAACTACAAGTGGTAGGTCAATGATTTTTGGTTTATATGTTGGTCTTGCATAGTACATGACAGTCTGCTATATGGCTTATGTCTGTGACCTCAATTTCATGGTCCAGTGATCATGTTAAGTTTCCTAGTATTTATTTATGTAAGTTCAATAATATTTGGCATGTGGGTTTGTCTTACATGGAAGATGACAGCCTGCTTTTTGGCTTTAGCCCTTCACCTCATTTTCATGGTCTAGTGAACATGTTTGGTTTTTCAGTATCTATCAGTGGTAGGTCATTTATATTTGGAATTTTGGTTTTGGGTGATATGTGACAGTCTGCTATATTGCTTTTGTCAGTTAATCTAATTTCACAGTCTAGTGAACATGTTAAGTTTTCTGATTTAGGCAGTTTGAGTTTTCACATCAATTTTGCGATCAAGCAGGGCGAGACATCAATTTGGGTCCACACTTGTTTTACTTTGCACAGTGTCAAAATGTGTACTCTGGAACTGTTATTCCGGATAACTCCTCCCACAATATTATAGCTACATTTATTTTACTTTGCACAGTGATTAGGCATGGATTGAAGATGTGCATATTGTCATGGTTTAGATTTTGGCCAAAAATTGTGGTTTTGAGGGGTAGGTGAACTTGGCCATTTTATCGAAATGTGTACTCTGGAACTGTTATTCCAGATAACACCTCCCACAATATTGTAGCTACATTTATTTTACTTTGCACAGTGTCAAAATGTGTACTCTGGAACTGTTATTCCGGATAACTCCTCCCACAATATTATAGCTACATTTATTTTACTTTGCACAGTGATTAGGCATGGATTGAAGATATGCATATTGTCATGGTTAAGATTTTGGCCCAAAATTGTCATTTTGAGGGGTAGTTGAACTTAGCCATTTTATTGAAATGTGTATTCTTGAACTGTTGTTCTGGACAACACCTCCCACAATATAAAGCTACATGTATTTTACTTTGCACAGTGATTAAACTTGTTTTTGAGATAAACATATTGTCACATTTTAGATTTTGGTAAAAATTTTTGATTTTGGTGGGGGGGGGTAACTTTGAATTTGCCATTTTATTAAAATGTGCGTTCTGCACCTGTTATTCCTATTAAATCCTCCCAAAAATATTACAACTACATTTATTTTACCTTAAACAGTGATTAGCCATGGACTTTATATATGTGTATTGTCACAATTTTGATTTTGGCCTAAATTTGTGTTTTTTGTTGGGTGTAGGTGGACTTGGCCATTTTTTTTTAAATATGTGCATTTGGAGGGTCGATTCAGGATAACTCCTGATTGGTTATATCAGTAAGCTGTGTCAGATATTTGAATTTTAAGTTCTTGAAATTTGTTTATCAAGTGCTTAGAAGTTAGATGTGTATGTTTTATATCCCACCGCGGGGGCATCATATGTGTGTTACAGACACAAACAGAGTAGCTAAATTTTTATCCAAAATTTGAATAACACATCAGGAAAAACATTGGATGATGGCAGCGGGCTGCGGGGGCATTTACTCTCTAGTAACATTTCTTAATTGATATGGATTACTCTGAGAGATGTACCTAATCTTGTTGATTAAATAAGAAGGTGCATCATCATTTAAACATTTAAAAATCAAAACGCATCTGTGATATATAATCCTGTTATCAACTGTCATCCAACCAAGTGTGTTAAACAGTGGAGCAGAAGGAGCTAAAAAATCTTTATCTAGAATGAGTCTTGCAGCCCTTTATGTAATTTAACAATACGGTTAAAATATTCACTTCTGCAGCTTCCCCAAATTATTATACAATAATCAATTAATGGAAGAATGTAACCAGAGTAAAAAAGTTTTCTTGATTCTTGATTTAAATATTTTTTTAATTTTTGAGAGAAGATAGATACGACTAGCAATTTTGGAACATACCTGGTCTACCTGATGTAACCAGCTCAGATGCCAATCAAGTTTTACTCCTAAACATTTCTCACAGTCAGAAATTTGCAAAGTCTGTGTGTTTATGGTAAATAAAGGTTCAAGAGATTGTGAAGAGTCAATATATATTAAAATATATGACTGATATTCTTATTTATTATATGATGGTATTTTTTCTGCTTTCTAATTGGCTGAAAAAACAGCTTGAGAAGTAATGTGTATGTATAAGGTCAACCTCAAATGGGCAAAAAATAGGTTGCAGGTTGTCTTGAATGTTATGTCAACCTACAATAGGCTATAAATAGCTCACAGGTTGTCTGGAATGTTATGTCATCCTGCAAAATGCTAAAAATAGAAATAAAAATTCCAGATTTCCATGGTCAAACAAATTTAGTGAAGAACAGCAGTTCTTATTTGTTGAATGTTATTGTTATTTTATAAATTGTTAATTAGGGCCCCGCATCGAGATGCCGGTGCCCTATAGTTTTCACTTTGTCCGTCCGTCCGTCCGTCCGTCCGTCTGTCTGTCAACAATTTTTTTGGTCGAAGTTTTCTGGGCTTTTACATGTGGGAATGATTTCATATTTGGTCTGAAGCTTTATGATGATGAGTTGTACCGTGTAAGCAATTTTCAGGTTTGCCGTGCCACTACTTCCTGTTTGCCGATACTTTAACATTTTATTATACCACTCTATGGATGAAAATTTTCCGTCAAATTTTTCTAGGCTTCTACATGTGGGAATGATGTCATATTTGGTCTGAAGCTTAATGATGATGTGTTGTACCGTGTAAGCAATTTTCAGGTTTGCCGTGCCACTACTTCCTGTTTGCCGATACTTTAACTTTTTATTATACCACTCTATGGATGAAAATTTTTCGTCAAAGTTTTCTNGGCTTCTACATGTGGGAATGATTTCATATTTGGTCTGAAGCTTTATGATGATGAGTTGTACCGTGTAAGCAATTTTCAGGTTTGCCGTGCCACTACTTCGTGTTTGCCGATACTTTAACTTTTTATTATACCACTGTATGGTGAAAATTTTTTGTCAAAGTTTTCTTGGCTTCTACATGTGGGAATGATTTCATATTTGGTCTGCAGCTTTATGATGATGAGTTGTACCGTGTAAGCAATTTTCAGGTTTGCCGTGCCTAACTACATCCTGTTTGCCGATACTTTAACATTTTATTATACCACTCTATGGATGAAAATTTTTAGTCAAAGTTTTCT